>VOMN01103636.1:0-19578 GCA_014899125.1 Orchestia grillus
GTAAAGTCTCCCAGTCGAGCCGTAAAGTCTCCCAGTCGAACCGTAAAGTCCCCCAGTCGCTGTAAAGTCTTCCAGTCGCTGCAAAGTCTCCCAGTCGCTGCAAAGTCTCCCAGTCGCCGTAAATGAAAAGCACCGCCGCCACGAGCATAGCGCAAACTGTTCCTTAGTGGAAGTTTAGATTAGGAGCGTCTAAGATTTGGACTGCGTGATTTAGATTTACATAAATTACCTGCCACCTGAGAGGACTGTACTAACAGCGTAGTAGGCCTGGACTGAGCAGCCCTATTTCACCTACTCAGCGATCGCTCAGACGAGTAGTCTCGCGAGTTGGTTTGACGCTCTAGGCCAAGCCGTGTGCCGCCCAGGGGGCTTGCTAAATGGGCTTGCTAAGGGGCTTGCTAAGGGGCTTGTTAAGGGGCTTGCTAAATGCTAAATTTCTGTATTTTTGCGATAGGGTAAGATGAAGTTACTATGACGTTAGAGAAAGGTAGAACAGGCAACACCAAGAAATGGCCGACACAAAGAACGACGGAAGAGCACCAGTCTTCTCGACCATCATTTCGGATTGACGCAATCGTAAAGACAAAAGAAATAAAAGCACTCGCTGGAAAATAAATTACTTATGATTGCATACGCCAACAAATACTTATGTGAGAGTATATTTTGCAATGAAATACGTGATGCTTGAATAGCAACACATGTACTATACATATAGCTATAGCATTTGGACTTGTTAGTGATAGTTATAAATTGAGTCTTCGCTCATTCAACATTACGGAAGATATCGACGTAGTTCCCAATGATCTTTATTTACATACTATGTACTAATGAACGAAGAGCTCCTGTTCGTTGTGAACTGACGTTTCCTCGTCGCATTTCTAGTATTGCAGTTCTACCAACGCAGATCTCTACCTATTACGCAACCTATTACGCAGATCTCTACCTATTACGCAATTTACTTATTACGCAACCACATCCTAGAAGGGGTACAGCAAATCGCAACGCTACCGTTGCAAGAATAGAAGACGGGAAAATCAAGACCAAATTTTACGTATTCCAACCTCGGCTCCGCTAGTATTCAAGCATTGAACTTTATAGTTGAAGGTTTTTAACCCAAGAACGGTAAGCTTCCCGGAATTATCATCGGGTTTTTTATACCCCGTGGCTTTTGAGGTTCTATTTTTTGGTATGGGCTTAAGACGAAAAAATCTCTCCTTCACGTGACCTTGGATTTAAGGTTAACATTGCAGGGTTAAAGTATCCCAACGGACCTCAGTGATTCCTGATTCGCACCCAGGATTCCAAATAAAAAGTTTTAACTCACTCTCATTTTTCTTTCAGGCATTAACGCCACTCCTACTCACACTCAATTGTATCAATATCAGTTAGTAATGCGTCCAGAATCATCGTTTTCCTTCACAACCTTAAACGAAACATCATTATCACTAAGAATCAATTTCAAGGAATACTTCTAAGTCGGAATTTTACTGTTGGCCTCGAAGACTGTAAATAGACCTCGATATTATACCTCTTACATTTAGGTCCATACCTTCAACACAATGATTCCGATTCTCCACACAGGTAAAATTACATGCCGACAAATATCTCTACTGTGAATTTAAAAATGGAGGATTTTGGTTTCACAAATTTGGTTACTCTATTAATTTTCTTTCTAATCAGAACTAGCTTATTCGATTGATGAACACAAACTTGGCGAAAACTCGAAAATTTGTATTTATACGTGATAGTGCTTGGTTACATTAGGTTAGGTTAGATGACCGCGTGTACCATATATGACCCACTTCGGAGTCAACGTGTTTAGCTACTTAAATAACGCAGATAAATTACTTCCACTTGCCCTTACAGGACTGAGTAAACGTTTTTTGGAGGCTGACTGATAGGCTTGTTCTGCGCCCCGTTAATCCCAAGTCAGTTAACCTGACACGATTAGTTTGAGCCTCTGGAGCTATTATAATTTTAATGGCCTCGGAGTCTGACGTGCTTCCTAGTAGAAGATAAACGACCTAAGTCTGACAAGCGAAAAATTTCATGGGATCACGTTGGCTGGCCAAAAATCAGACCATTATCATAAATCGGGGAACCTTTTGGTCCTCCTAAACGGTGAGGAAAATTCTGGGCATGACGCACTCGTGAATGTCTTTGAGCTTTGGAAATTTGCAATGAATGTCGCAAATTGCAAGAAGCGCTGGCAGAACATCAATCGGCAAAAGCCATTTTGTTAGATTTCTCAGGCTTGGTTAGTTTAAAGCCGAATTATCTTAGGAATGACACTTTCCTTGAAGAAAACACTAACTCGTTCTCGTGAAAAATTTGCTAGAATTGTACGGGCAGATTAATTAATTTATTTAAGTGTTTTTAAACCTCCAACAAGCACAGAAAATAGCGCTCATGAAGCCACATGGCATTGAGGGAAAGAAATGCGCTCGAGGTGCAGGGAGTCGGACGACTTTAGGGCCAAATTTCCGTCACCGATTAGGACAATATTTCTGGGTAGTGCGAGTGATCAGAACTTTGCACGAACCCATAGAAAATACCTTGCACATATGTTGAATGTTAGAATCTTGGTAAAGTACAAGGCATCAGTAAATAAAACCTCTACAATAGGAATCCAATTCTGAAACGAACAGAATCGAAAAAACACTTCATTTAACACGTTGACTCCGATTCTCCACACAGGTAAAATTACATGCCGACAAATATCTCTACTGTGAATTTAAAAATGAAGGATTTTGGTTTCGCGAATTCGGTTACTCTATTAATTTTCTTTCTAATCAGAACTAGCTTATTCGATTGATGTACACAAATTTGAAGAAAACTCAAAAATTTGTATTTACACATGATAGTGCTTTGGTTACATTAGGTTAGGTTAGATGATCGCGTGTACCATATATGACCCACTTCGGAGTCAACGTGTTAATTGCGCGAGCCCTGAACATCAACACGCTGCTTAAAAGCACTGCATCTCCCAAGAAAGCTACAATCTTTATTTCTCCACCTTCAGCTTTAATTGACGATTTCCCTTTACATGGCGATGCCCACGCCTGGTCTAAACGAGTGTTTTGTGAGAGCAACGACCCTGTATTGTTCGCATTTACTGGGTCCACCCCGCATCTCACGCTTCTCTAAGAAAGAATATTAGCGAAACTCGCCTTCGCTCCATCGCGGGTCACCCAGTGATGCTGAGCCACAGAAAAGAATTCAATTCTACACAGAATAATTACACACCATGTAGCAAATTTTGCTTCCGTGTGAAAATTGTATCAACATAATTTATAATTCTGTCCCGTGCACGCAGAAATTCGGAAGACAGAATCCTGAGCTTCTGGGAATCATTGAGGGTAGCGTGAGACAGACGCGACAGGATATTTCTATCGGCCGAGGGCATCTGAGAACAATCAAAAGGTAGAACACTCGATTTTCCACTCTGATGAACTTCTATTTTAAGAACAACTATTTCTTTTGGGTTCTAACGCAAGTGATAATGTCCCACTAAAAGCAAATCTATTGATCATTTCCGCGCAAGCGAGTTCTGTAAAAAGCTATTTGTAAAACGTGTTCGAACATCTGCGTGCTTCTTGCCGATGCTTCAAATGTGTTCCTGTTTTGGCGCCTGAGGGGCACAAAACAGGAAATCACCAGCATTCGTCGCTTGAATTGAAAAGTAAATTAGCTTTGTGCACCTAACGCTCCGCTCTAAGAAAACTTTCCCAGTTTAGTATCGGGATGTAAAATGAGAAATGTTTCTCCGTCGTCGAGATCAAACGGATTTATCTCGATAGAACAGTTTGTCTTCTTTTTAAGAGGCCGTCAGCATAGAAACCTTGAGGAAACAAACTTTAGATTTGCCGATTATTCGAAGGCAGCAATATTCAAGTCATTAATTTACGTACGTTTGACTCGTGCAGAATTAGAGGGCTACATGTAGCCTGGTTGTGACAGCTTCAAAGCTTTGGCACAGGCAACATACAAATTTCGTATAAGAAACGATATTTGAAAATTGATATTTGAACCTGGCTTTGCTCATACTCAAGATGGCGGTAGTGATATATTTCAAATTAGTTACCTCATTCTTCAATAGCACGTCATCTCGTAATTTTGTAAACGATTATTACTGAAGGGGGGCATGCACGTGGAAATAGAGACGTCTTAGAATCGACACCGCCGTTTATGGTACTTTATTATATACTATAGCGGCGTGTCTATACAGTGAAGGCACATCGGCTCGTATTGGGCGTTTTTTTCAAAAATTGCGTTCTCTACAGAACGCAATCTTAAAAAGAATAAATTTTTAAATGATATTCTGCCCAAAACTTATTTTGGTGGCTGTTGGGGCCCCGTACAGTGTTCAGTCCGTTTAATGATTTACCATACACCCTCGCTCGTCAATGTTATGAAACTACCATGAAAAATACTTTTCTATATCGGTGCACCGAGAATGCTTTTCCGCAACTCAGATCGAAAGTACTGTAGGCTATTAGGCTGCGCAGCCGGTCTTTGAATATCCAAAACACAGCACTATGGACGGGAAGGCTGTGTCGCTGATGACCGTATCATGGACCACCGATGGTCTATGGACGATGGACCAATCAGCGGGCACAATTGGCACCGATTTATTTTAGCTACGCAGCATGAAGCAATGTATAGACAGCGCAGGGAGAGCATACCGAGATTCATTATACGTACGACTATGTAAGAAAATGGAACCAAAATTTATAATTAAAATGCTAACATTTAGAAGAAAATTTGAATTTTTTGTTGGATCGATTGTTTTTTTAGTGCGTACCGTTTATTGTCCGAACAAACCTTATCTTTGCAAAAAAATTCACTTTCCTTGTCGAACGCGATTGTTTAACACTTCGATTATGATTCTCCACGCTGGTAAAATTACTTGCCGATAAATATCTCTGCTGTGAATTTCAAAAAGAAGGATTTTGTTTTCACAAATTTGGTTACCCCATTAATTTTTTATTAGAACTAGCTTATTCGATTGATGAACACAAATTTGACAGAAACTTGAAAGTTTGTAATCACCCATGATAGTGCTTTGGTTACATTAGGTTAGGTTAAATGATCGCGTGAACCATATATGACCCACTTTGGAGGCAAAGTGCTAAATAATTTAGGTTTCTACACTATTTCCTACTAGTATACGAGCCCCGACAAAAATGACGAGATTTACCATACTCTATTCTCAAAATGAATCGACTTTTTCAGAGAAGCTGCTCTACATAGCGCCCTTCAACACTTTGAGCGCGACATGTGCCATATGTGGTACACGCGATCGTCTAACCTAACCTAACGTAACCAAGGGGCTAACACATTAGAACACAAATTTTCAAGTGTTCATGAAATTTGTGTTCATAACTCGAATAAGCTAGTTTAAGTTAGAAGGAAAATGAATAGGATAACCAAATTTGGGGAAATAAAATCCTTGATTTTTACACTCATAACGGAGATATTTGTTGACATGAAATTTTCCATGCATAGAGAAATCGCGGCCACAATGTTAAAGTGAACCATTCCTTAAAAAACTACGTTAACCAAAATCTTGTCATATCGTTTTCGATTGAATATGAGCTTTAGTTTCCTTTAGACTACACTGATTTACGATGCGATATTCAGTATCCTCTCAATGACACTGCCGCATGTCATATTAAAATTATTAAACAATACTTAAAAGATAAAAAAATATAAAAATAAGTAATCATGATACCAAATACAGTAAATTGAAAAGGGTATAATTGTGCTCTGTAGCCACCAGACTCGCCACGAGATCGGGGCAAGACGTAGAGAATTGCCCCGACAAGTAAAGCAGAAAGTTCATTCAAAACGAAGTTTCCCACGAACACAAAACAATTTTATAATTTAGTACGAGTATATTGGTGAAATTGTTCGATCACTGTGAACCTTGAACTTGACAGCACTCGTTACCGCTATCCCATCGCCCCTCCTAGGGGGACATCCCCAGACGAAGGGGGTAATCTCACCCACAGAAAAGGGGCAGTCTACGCATAGAAAAAGTGCAATCTTACCCATAGAAACGAGGCAATCTTACCCATGAAAAGAGGCAATCTTACCCATGAAAAGAGGCAATCTTACACATAGAATAGAGGTAATCTGACGCAAAGAAGAGAGCAATCTTACGCAAAGAAAAGGGCAATCATATGCAAGGAAAAAAGCAATCATATGCAAAGAAAAGGGCAATCTTGCGCAAAAAAGAGCAATCTTACGCAAAAAAGGGCAATCTAACGCCAAGAAAAGCGCAACCTTACGCAAAGAAAATCACAGCCTTACGCAAAGAAAAGGGCAATCTTACGCAAAGAAAATGGCAATCTTACGCAAAGAAAATGGCAATCTTACGCAAAGAAAATGGTAATCTTACGCAAAGAAAAGGGCAATCTTACGCAAAGAAAAGGGCAATCTTACGCAAGGAAAAGGGACAATCTTAAGCAAAGAAAAGCGCAACCTTACGCAAAGAAAACCATCTGGAAAACAAAACTCAATTGAAGAAGCAAGGCAGCTTGTACCTCGAAACACGATTGGAGCTTCACGACTGGCGTTTACTTCTGGAAAAATTTCCATCTCTTAAAAAATGCCTTTGAAGCCATAAGTTCCTTTGGCGGCCGTGTCAATTTTCTTGAGAACTTTACATCAGCCAACTTCTGGAAGCGGTTGCAGTTCGTCGCAGAGATGCTAAAAGTTGCGGTCTTTGAACTTTTCCGCCCCAGCTCAAACTTTACCGGAGTTCTCTCGAGGGTCTCAGGCAATCGTCGCGCATCTCAAACGAAAATGCCATCAATGAAGAGCTAACTTGCTGAACCTCGCACGTTAGAAGCCATGCTTCTGCTGCTGGGTGTAGAGCAAGTTTTGTGAAGATTTTCTGGGATATTCGAGGTTTTAAACACTGCACCAAAAGTAAGCATTAGGGATGGTTTCGGTAACCTTTCCCCTGCAGCTGATACAAATGTACAACGCCTTGAATTAGAATCATGCTCTTATGAGGAGCCAGCATCGATGTGCAGTGTAAGCACATTGTTAAAAGCTCTTCAGGCGACGCAACTCGTTAATACACCCAAAGCTTTGAAACTTAAGTTGGAGATTTGAACTCTGTTCTTAATTTGAATTTGACAAGATATGCAGACGCGATGTTAATTATTTAACTTAATTAACTTTGATTAACGATTATTAGTATTTTTAAAGCGACCTACCCACTTCATACGGGGTCCAAAGAGAACGAAAAGAAGAGACCATCTATCATGGACTGATAGAAAACTTAGAATATATGCATAAAAAGTGTTCTCATATCCCTGCTGATAGAAACTGCAAGTTAAGTATGAAGAAGAAAATACAATGAAGAGATAGCGAAGAAGATGTGAAAATTTAAGGAAGCGCAGAGTGTAAGAAAGATAAAAGTCCCAAAGGCCTAGCTAGAGCCGAGGTAACCTAACAGTGTTCCCATGAGCCCCCATAGCACAAGATAGATAAGCTTAACTAACTAACCCTATGGCCCATGGCCTATCCTAATCCTAGGGCCTATAAAACCTTCCATGCCCTGAAGGGTTTAACTAGCTTTCATAATTTTGCTAAGCTTTTAAACTAGAACATCAAAAAAGTATGTTCTGTATGTAAATGTATTATTAAATATACTATTATTCACTAATTTCTAGATTTACATCCATGTTCGAACACAAGTTTTGTGCCTTCGTTATTTGTACGAGCATGTTTTTGTCTATTCGGGACAACAGATCAATTTCAAAGTCTGGTGTTCCTAACTTGGAACTTTCAAACTGGCAAATATTTTCATGTGCATCATTTTATCTCTTAGATGCTACACCTACTCCTTTAATTCCCGAATGCTTCCAGCTCACCGCATGGTACTGCCCCGGATTTTAGGGACTCGAGTTGTGTCTGGAGTCGTCCTCCAGCTCTTGAAGGCGCTCGTCTACGACTCCAGTTCTCTCGATTTACTGGATTTCTTGCGTTCTTTCCGCCTGTTTCATGTACGTGTTCGGCCTATCCTAATTCATTAAATTCGTTTTTTTTAAAGCTTATCTTTCGAAAGCTTTCGTTCAATAACAAAAACTGTTGATCATGTAGTCCAGAATGGTATACTGTATAAGGGCAAGAACTCAAATTTCTTGTTGAATTTATGCGTCGCGAATTCTTCCTTATCTCATTCCTAAAAATCGTTACACACGCACGTAGGTGCAAGCTTATTAATGTGTAGTATTTCAAAGGCAGAAACTAAACTAAAGCTACAAGCGTGGGAGTTCGCAATGAGGGTTCGTTGCTCCCTGTTCTCACACACACAGGATAATTACAAATTTTTCCACATATCTATAAAGCTCCATAGAAATGACATGCGAATTCTTCAACTGCGAATTATCAAATTATTTTATAAAATGTGCTGATATTCTTTCATTGTACTACAGCGAATGTCAAGGCGGGAATTTTGGTTCTAAAACGGCACACCATCTTAAGAGCTAAGATCTCAAAGCTTGGAGAGTCAAAATTTTTGACCGCACAGTAGTAGTCTCAGATCACAATCAAAAGTGTCACTTGACTTTCGCATTTTGATTTTAAGGGTGTAATTTAACTGATTGAAAACCCGATGTACCATGCTGAGTATGTGAACCAGATCGGAATGAAATATTTTTCTTTCACTCGGAAATCTTCAAATTACAGAAAAGTTCAATACACTAACAAATAATAATAAAAATGGGAAAAAAATTTGTATCACAGATGCCACTGTATAAAACTAAAGTCCTTTGCAATATTTCCTACGGCAGCAAATTCATTTATCGCTCTCAAAAAGTTAACGAGTGCCTTGTGAGGCAGTCATCCTCAAAAATCGAAATATGCATGAAAACCTGACGTCGCTCAATGAATCTCGCGTAGAGCTCACATTAATTCCACTAGGGAAATTGGTTCAACTCCATGAAAGTGCCCTAGTTCTCAGGGAACGAAAACTGTTGATAGCGACCTTGCAAAGTGTAAAGAATGATAGCGACCTTGCGAAGTGTGAAGAATGATAGCGACCTTGCAAAGTGTGAAGAATGAAGCCTACTGTGACTAGCATTCCTCCAGTCCCCAAGCATTACTTCACAACTGCCCCGACACTACCGTATCTGGTTGCTGAATCACTTCATATTGGCGATATAATATTCAACTTTTGGTGAATGTATAGCTGATCAATTTTGCGAGGAACTTGAGAGGCGCGCGTAAATTTAATTTACGTGTGTTTTGGCTATCATAAGATAGGTCTGAATACTTCAACCAGAGTCCTATATGTAGTAGAGTTAATTCATTTTTCAATTTTCGAATCGCATCGGAAAATTACAAATCCCACGTTTCGTTCACCTCGTAAACTTGAACTTATGCTCTTAAAAAATTCTCAGGTGTTCAAGTCAACTGAAACCACTCGTGTTGTCTCTGCATCTCTGTCTTCAGGGGGCGACCAAGCTGCTATATTTAAAAAATCGAATTCGACAAGCACATCAGCACAACACTAAATTTATTCGTTAAAGCGAAAATTTTCAATCGTTAATAAATTTTCACATTTTTTAGATCCTACATAATTGCTAATGGGTCATTTGAATAGGCTACAAAATTTGAAGGAAAAATATCGTCTAGTTGCTGAAATTAATGCTATCCAGCTAGCAGGACGGTATACAGTTTCAGGGTATCATATAAATAAACTAATTCTATATCCCCTTCTTCTTTCACTTATTAGTTTTCCCATAAAAATCATCCAGACGCTGTACGAGTATAATCAGGAGAAAAACTTTCGTCTTATTGATCTATTATTTATCATTATCTTGATTTGGCATATTCTTAAAATATGTCTAGAAAACATGACGCCAAGCAATAACAGCAGCACGGAGTGTATCACGGCTCCAAACTTTAGAGTTAACACTTTGACTCCAATTCTCCATACAGGTAAAATTACATGCCGACGAATATCTCTACCGTGAATTTAAAAACGAAGGATTTTGGCTTCACAAATTTGGTTACTCTAGTAATTTTCTTTCTAATCAGAACTAGCTGACTCGATTGATGAACACAAATTTGAAGAAAACTCGAAAATTTGTATTTATACATGGTAGTGCTTTGGTTACATTAGGTTAGGTTAGATGATCGCGTGTACCATATGACCGACCCACTCCGGAGGCAAAGGGTTAAAATCATAATTTACCTTTGCACTCGCAACTCCGGCTTGGACTCGAACAGCGAGCTGCCTTACTGGTAGCTCGAGCTAACTGAAACATATATAATCAAATTCAGAGCGTGAATAAAAGCATTTCAGGAAAAAAAATAAAAATCCACGCACCGCTGCGGGTTTACTCACAGAGGCAGAGTCGAGATGCTGCTGCAGGATTAGTTTACGGATGTTTGGAGGCTTGGGTGTTAATCTTGAGTGTAACATCCTCAAAAGAAAACAAAATTATGCAACTTGTTTCTCAGGAAATTGCATACACTGTCACTATGAAGACAGCAGTACTGGGAGCTGTGGTAACATCAGACACAGAAACACTTCCTAACACGCACAGACAGTCCGCAGCCTTCACCAGCTGTGAGACGGCCTACACCAGCTGTGAGACGGCCTACACCAGCTGTGAGACGGCCTATCACTTTATTGGAAGAGCCGCGAATTCTTCACCTGGGACTTTAGTCTTCTCTTCTTCTTATTATTATTATTCTTTTTCTTTGGTGGCGATTTAACGAAGCTTTAGAGACCAGTCCAAGGAGTCCCAAGTCAGTACCTATTATTTGCGCAATGGCATTGAGTATATGAAGGAATATGGTAGTTCCAAAGCATGTTGATCTTTTTTTATAGATTATTAGCTCCGTTCCTTAGTCGGATATGCACCCGATCTGCTCCCTAGGGCAGATGCTTCACAAAATAGCGCCAGCTCAAGACCCAATCTGTGTCCGCCCAACACACTGCAGTGTAGTCCACGGCAGTCCGCTTCCATATTTTGGGAAGGTCTGAGGTGTTAACAGCATCGTAATTGCAGCTAGACCCGTCCTATTGATACAGTTCTTCATACTCGCTTGAATAACCCTTGGACCTAAAAAGCTTTTAGAAAAAATGAAACTTTAGTTATTAGGAAAGTTCTAATCTTGAAAACTTAATATGACAAAAAGGTTGTTGCTGAAGCAGTACACTCGTACAACCGTGCCCTAGCCAAGTGGTGATGCTACAGTTGTTCCCAACTCGAGCACAGCGTCACTGATTACAGCACTGCAAGACACTGATTACAGCACTGCAAGTCACTGATTACAGCACTGCAAGACACTGATTACAGCACTGCAAGTCACTGATTACAGCACTGCAAGACACTGATTACAGCACTGCAAGTCACAGATTACAGCACTGCAAGACCCTGAAACAATGTGAAATCACTTTACCTTCGTTTCTTCATCAGTCATAGTGCTTTTTCTTTCTCTATCTCTTATTCTGTCTTCCATAAGAACATCCTATCTTTCTTTCTTCTGCAGTCAAGTGTCTCATTCTTTTTCTGTTTCGGACGAGAATGCTCAATTTTTTTCAACACTTAACTGCTCCGGTCTGTGTCTTCGTCTTTTTTCAAATCGGCTGATTTGGATACGTTTCTTTTGTCCATTTATTTCACCTCAACCATCTCCAATGTCTTGAATTTAAATTGTTTCAGAGCTTTTTAATCAATACGAAAAACGGTTGCTGATGTAGTCTACTACCGTAACCTGAATATGGATATGAACTCAAATTTATAATTGAATTTATCTACTGTGATTTTTTTATGTCTAGCTATCGAAAAGCCAGACTGGGAGGAAGGGACGAATGAACGGTGTTTATTTACATATACGGGGTGACGCAAAACAAAGAAAACTTATTTTTAAATAAGTGTATTCCACTAACTATTTATGCAAGGCCTTTTCTTGGAAGATTGTGAGATACGTTGACATTTTGAGCATATTTGTTACGCCAACATTTATCTAGGATTTGTATCATGAATACCAAGATTAAATAAGTTTCCTTTTTTTTGCGTCACCCTGCATACGTACATAGATTGGACTCACCCGACGCGCGTTAACTGTACCCAAAAAATGTTTCTGAAATTTGAATTATTGATATGATGAATGGAAGAAAACTCCGCATATTTTACATGTTAGCTTACTGTCGAAGACGATTTCTTAGATGTTGTAAAATTCGTAATACGGATACAATGATAGCTGTACACACCTTGGGTCAGTTGAAACTAAGAAATGGTATCACTGCCGGTACTCAGGTGATAGCAAGCATCACTGCAGTATTCAGGTGATAGCAGGCATCACTGCAGCATTCAGGTGATAGCAGGCATCACTGCAGCATTCAGGTGATAGCAGGCATCACTGCAGTATTCATGTGATAGCAGGCATCACTGCCAGCATTCAGGTGATAGCAGGCATCACTGCCAGCATTCAGGTGATAGCAGGCATCACTGCCGGTACTCAGGTGATAGCAGGCATCACTGCCGGTACTCAGGTGATAATTTAGCAGGAACCTGCACTCGAGGCGCCACCTGCTTGCACGCGGCCGTCTGCAGAAGCATGGCCTCGAGCACTCCTTCTTCCAAGACGGCTCGCGCTTTGGATTATTCTCCGCACATGTTGCAATTTTATTTGTTTATATATTCATGTGCGTAAATAAGTAGCATTACTTAAGCATTGTGATCCTTGGTTGGAGTCCAATGGCGTTGTACCTTGCTTTAATTATGGCACCTGTAACGCCCAAATTTATGACACCTGCAGCACATATATTTATGATACCTGCAACACCTAAATTTATGACACCTGCAACACCTTAATTTATGACACGTGCAACACCTAAATTTATGACATCTGCAACACCTAAATTTACGACACCCGCAATACTAAAATTTATGACAACTGCAACACCTAAATTTATGACACCTGCAATACTAAAATTTATGAGACTTGCAACACCTAAATTTATGACACCAGTTTCACGTAAATTTATGACTCCCAAGAGTATTAAATTTGCTTACACCCGCAACTTATAGGCCTACTTCTATGCTGTGCAGAAAAATGAACGTTGGATTTTACTCTGAGAGGAGAGATAATTATGATTGTAGGCATAGATCTACGTTACAGGTAAGACGTAAAGTGTACTCTCTCAGATATAATAGTGGTTTCAGGGTAAATACAATAGTTATGAACTACGCGATGATCTTGCAGTTGTGTATACTTCCCTTGCCAATTTTTAACCTCGATACCCAGCTGACTTTCAGTTAAAACCTCATCTCTTTTGAATCTGTGCTTAACAACATGAATGCGTAATCAAAGTACGATTTCAAAATTTGTGCAACTTTGTTACAACTTTTTAAAAAGGTAACGTTGTTTTACTCAGGACTCATGTCAGTTTTGTGCTCTGTAATCCCCATGTATTATCAGTGTATACCTCAAACCCTCAGCGATTTTATTGCTACATGAGCGAGAGATGAAAGATCGAGATCGACTCGTTACTTTACTTCTGTTCACTGCTATCCAACAACTGGATTCACAGCTCGTGGTGAAAATTCTCTTCGGTGCACGAATAAATGCCAAGAAAAATGCCAAAAGATCTCGAGGCAGGAAAACTGTCTGCAGTTTTTTACTCCGTGTGGGAATTTCCCAGAGATGAGCTCACCGATAATTCCCTTTATGGAGAGAAAAGAAAAGACCACCAATCGAGAGTGGTTCAAAGAGATCGATGTGGAAACACGCTTTTTTAAAGGAAATTTTGTTTTCATTCCTCAAGGTTATTATTCATTCAAGAACCCATCCGAACAATATTATTCCGTTATTTCCATCTAAGAATCATGACGAAATTTTAAATAGAAAATTGCGAGATGAAGGCATTACATGTTGTGTGAAGGGGAGGGGGCGAGTGACACATAAAAGAAGTGTTGAGTGTTGAAGCATTGTGAGAGAAAGTAAAAATTATTACTCGACAGGTCAATATTTACACAAATACAACAAATTTCCAGTCTGGAAGTGTTTCGTCTCTTTCTTACTACTAACTCTGCTTATAATTTCTGAAACAAATTGTCAATAAATTCTCATCAGCAACAACAGGAAGTGGTGTTTGAGAAGGTAAAGGTGGTAAATTGCTTTCCAAATGATGAGCACACTGGAAATTGAAATTAAAACTACATTCTAAAAGCCATATGGCACAAATTATAAGCAGCGCAATTGGCGCAATTCCAAAAGCGCATCTGTGCCCTGACCTGCTCGCTAATCAGCAGCACAACACGAGTAAACAAATCCTGTGTCCACAAGGTAATTGGGAGGGCGGCCGAGCGGCAGACAATTCCAGAGGATTCCAGTGCCTGCTGATTGCTGGAATATTGCTCTGGAAGCAGCAATTATGGAAGTCTCAAGTGTGCTAATTGATATTTGGATTGCGCTGATGGGGTGTCCGTGAGTGCTGTTCACAGTCCCTGAGAGATGCTCCCAAAACCTAAACTGCAGTTCTACCTACTTTGCTTTTTGGTACGTAAAAACCTTTCTTCATATTATACGTATTTTCCCTGGAAGGCCCGTCAATGCCGCAAAACTTAGGTGTAAAGCGTACGAAAAATATTAGGGCAATATTTCTTGTTGATAATCTATACATAGCATGTAGAATTTATTGATAAAGAATTTTAAAAATAATTACGTGGTAGTAATTATGCTGAGTGGGCTAAATTTGTACGTTAGGCAGTGAAGGGATAGCCCTCTGTAGGGAAGGCAGCAAGGGGAAAAACTGCTCGGTGACTTGAGATGCAAATGCAACATGCGAAATGGAGTGAGTAGCTTATAGTGTAAATGTCAAGTTGTTATCAAATTATTGCGAAATTTCAAACTAGGGAAGTTAGACTAAAAATCTCCAGTAAAATTATTGATGGGCACCTACGTTAGAATTGTGTTCACCGTCGCTTCCCTACCACTAACATCGTCTCACATACTGACAAGTGTGAGATATGTGTGAGAGGAAAGCAATCATTTTACTATACATGTCTTAATTAAATGTCGGAACAAGATGTGTCAAATATTTTGTGGTTTTCGAATAAAAAAATGGATTATTGAAAGCTGTGGAACATTTCACTCCTACTTTTAATATTCAAATTTAGTTAAGGATTTTATTTTTATGACGAAACAATCTAGGCCGCGCAGGAAAAGTCTGTTTCATTTATTGCATGAAACTGAGAAAATTACTTCCGCCACATGAATTTTTCAAGAGAATCAAGGAACGTTCGCACGTACTTCATGTCTGTATCTTAGACAGGGCCACGCAACGACAAGTTATGACAAGTTTGACATGTAAGGGTCAAGCTGTCCACATGTATCAATCTTTTCATTTTATGTCCGTTTTCGTTTCTAGATATAAACTCTCTGTTCATGAGTGTGTAAACTGATTTTAAAGTTGAATATACTCGCAAAATTTCCATGCCCTCTGAAAGCATCTGGCGGGAAGATTTTAATTGATTTCATCGACGCTTTGGCGGCTTAGGTAAAAGTCTTCATCCAATCGGCTTCTAAAAAGGCTCGGGTTCCAGAGTAGAGAGGCGTGTTCAAAGAGTTTTGGACTTTTTAACAGCAAAAAACGAGAGTTGAAATTCATATCGAACTGATAGACTTTAGACGGAGTTCCAAACTGGCGAGTCTAGAACAAAGCTTTTCGAAGGGAAAAAGACAGCGGAACTTTTTCAGTGTAAAAATTTTCAATTGCTGAAGGAAAATTCCATTACACCAAGTTCAATTACTCTAAAATCTAATTTTATAATTTCTCAAAATAAAATTATACTGCACATCATGCTTCAATTAAAATGAAATTATTCTCCAATTCTGGGAGCCTCATGTTCGGTGAATGACAACTTTGAAAACATGACCACGAAACCTTAAAACTAACTCGACTTATAAGCAAAAATTGCTGAAACCCAGATACAACAACCAATTGTTGATGAGCATAAGCCTCAACGGTTCAAACGCGATGATATTTTCTAAAACTATTCTTGACGACTTACCCAAAGCCCCATCTTCTCA
Source organism: Orchestia grillus (assembly GCA_014899125.1). Lineage (NCBI taxonomy): Eukaryota > Metazoa > Arthropoda > Malacostraca > Amphipoda > Talitridae > Orchestia > Orchestia grillus. Next base: position 16,072 of record VOMN01103636.1, read on the forward strand.
TTAAGCCCCCACCCTCGGCGGCAGTGCGCAGGTAGTCTGCCATTGAGCATGCGTTAAGTTCCGGTCCAAAAAAAACGCATGAGAAGCCTTTTGTTGTGGAGCTCGCAGATCCCGGTCCTTTATTCAGCTCGAGCGAACTCTACTTCGTTAAAATGAAGCCACGTTCATTGTGTACAAAGCAAGGGTGACGCTACAAGGTCCCTGCAGAATGAAGCTTATCTTATTTGTGGAATTTTGTCCTAAGTTTGTGTGTTGGACATAAAATAAGCTTCGTTGTAGATGCTGTCTTGAATTGTTTCTGTTGTCTCAAATAAGATGAAGCTGCTTAAATTTAGTCTAGAATAAGCTTTGGAAAGCAAGCAAATATTTCTAGCGCCATCTTGATTTATGACTGTGTTTTCTTATCCTGGTAAATTAAGAAAGCGAAACGAGATCCTGGCACAGAGTTCATGCAGAGTTGTAAAATTTCAGGGAGAAAGTTTTCGTAGAATACAGTTCGTACAAGTGCAGGCACTTACATTGTCACTACAGCTACTAAAAATTAATATCGAAGGGTAAACAGAAAGCCATATACTGAAGCTGGTGCTTATTAACATTCTTATCGAAAAAGATATTTTATCGGTGAATCCCTTCCTCTTTTATGCTAAGGGAAATTCTTTTCATCAAGAATGGCAATGTGCTAAACAAAGCCGTGTAGAGCAAACGAACTTCAAATTTTATCCTCACGAAAATAAGACGAAAATGAACAGAGGAATGGCTTAGTTTGCTGTTCTGTATATTTCATAACTCAGGAAAACTAAGTGAATGAGATGCGTTTGGGATCATAAACTCAATTTCTAAAAACAATCATGGGTGTGGAAATATTTAATCATCAAAAACTAGTGCAGGATATTCATTAATTACCCACGCAAGCGTAAATAAAGAGGAGGGAATAAAGAGTAGGGAATAAAGAGGAGGAAATAAAGAGGAAGGAATAAAGAGGATGGATTAAAGAGGAGGGCCACAGGTTGAAAACTTCAAACTCGGCTAAGAAATTGTGATGATCTGTACACTTATTCTGTTAGCTCATGTAAGTCATGTTAATTTTCAAAAAAATAAAATTCCAGAAATTGACCTATTAGTCCTATATCATGTTAATTCGAAAGTAGTTATTTGCGAAGACAGCGTATATTTTAGCGCATCATTTGGCAACGGAACATTACTTGCAAACCAGAAATCTCAGACCTTCCAAAGGATAACAACAGAAGCACCTGAACAACCGCTACCAGCAGTGGAGGTCAAGACTCGGATCTGACACGTTCGGGCCCCCCCGCCTTCCTGATCTTGCACAGTCGTAGCACCGACGACACATCTGGGCTTTACACTCTGGTCCACTGGGCCTTTGTCGGGTATCCGTCGGACCTCAGTCTCCACACAGCTGAAAAATGGAGCCCTGAACTGCTGGAGCCTTCTTGTCACACGGCTTTTTGTATAAATTTAAGCCTATATCAAATTATGTAGAGGCGACGAGACCCTCCTGGAGCCGCTTTTCTCTGAAACCGAACAGCGCGAGCTGATAATTATAAACAGCATCGCTGCTCGACACTAATGATCAATAACGCCCAGCGGTGCACTTTGAAAAAATAGTGTCAGAGCACGACACTGATAATTAATCAACAACATCGAGAGTTCCGCTCGCTGTAAAAATCTTCAAGGCGCGACACCATTAATGAATAACACTGATAGCTGTACAGGTCATAAATACTTCACAACGCGATGGCAGTGACATGTAACGCTGAGAGCGGCATTAATTATAAGGGACGCCGTAGTGATATTAAAAACAAATTATGCCGAGAGAGATACTGTTATAATATAATACAAGGCGGAACACATGGGATGTATAATAATCCACTAATGCAGCACAGTCCTGGGAGCCTCGTACATGGCGCTGGCAACACCATGTCTGGTGGCAAACTTCACGCGCTGAAATGAAAACTTAAAATTGTTATTTTAAAGGGAAAAGGGCAGCGGGCACCAGAAGATACGGTGCCTAATGGCTCAATAGAAGGAATTTAACACTCTTGGAACTGCAAGTAGAGAACGAGAATTTTTCGACTTCCCTGACGATTTCAACGGCACGTACCAGCGGCAGCAAATGCGATGATTGCTCTTTTTTTCCTTTTTTTAATGCAATGATGTTTCTTGAGGTTTACGTTGCATTCAACGTCAGTAATAAGTATAGCGAAGTATCTAGAACAACAGTGTCTTGAACTTAAAAATTTTACAAAGCGTGTAAAACATATTTTCAGAAAATCAGAAAATAAAGAAATAGTTATGATGCCACCTTTTCCCGTGAGAAAATTCTTTAGAGTTTGGACTGATGGACTGATATATAGGTGAAAAAAAGATCATTGGTGATTCCAGAAGACCATAGATGGTGTAAATAAATACAACAAGAAAGATACACGCATCGTTAACATTTATAAAACTATAAATGCCAGCTATTATTAAATATTAATGATGAGACCAAGGAAGTCGATATTGCAAGGATCTCTTCTCATTGCCTGTTATTCGTAATTTATCCTAAAAAAATGAAGCAGATCAAATGAAGTTGGATTCATAGTACCTTATCTCTTAAGTAACGCTCTTGGAATGTTAACTAAGTATTAACTATTGGTCGTTCAATACCTATGATGCAAATTGTATTCTAACATCATCACTGCAAGCATCATATTATAGCGCATGATGTGACAACGAGAGCTTCTTCCACCACCTCATGCCGTCTCCAGGTGAAGATATTTATCGGCATAAATATTTCAAAGTGCGGCAGCCTTTGTCGATACATTCGACTTGAAATTTTGCCCTTGCATTCGCGATACCATTGCTGAAGCGCCCTTGCAGTTTTCCTCAGGTCGAAAAATTACTTCGTAACTCGATTACCATGGCACAGACTGGCACCAGAAATAGAACAGGGGGTCGAAAGCAAGCAGGGAGACGTGTTTGTGCAGTGTTTTGAAGAGACATACACAACAGCTAAACTTTTCGTCCTCAGGGCAGGAATTGTGCAAGTTTCGAATTGAATTCTATGCCTGAAGATATGACAAAAATTCCCCCAAACGGATAATAAATATACCCATGAACAGCCCGGAAGTGCCCACGTCTGTGCAGCCCTGAGTAATGACGATGCTCGGTCAGACGCGCTATCCTCATGTTTGTTTTCCTTGAAAGAAATATTCAGAATGGATGCTTGATGAATGTAGAGAGCAACAAATTGACGCCCTGAAGCTAGTGACAGTGGCATTCTAAATTTGAGCCCTGAGGCTAGTGGCAGTGGCATTGGCATTCTAAATTTGAGCCCTGATGCTAGTGGCAGTGGCATTCTAAATTTGAGCCCTGACGCTAGTGGCAGTGGCATTGGCATTCTAAATTTGAGAACCCTTACCCCATCCCGGCTGGGTGGTGGGGCGAGTGGGATGGCCTACCCCGTCCCGGCTGGGTGGTGGGACGAGTGGGATGGCCTATCCCATC
>VOMN01103647.1:0-27452 GCA_014899125.1 Orchestia grillus
GCCGCTACATTTCAAAGTAGCGCTGCCCAGCTCTGCTCAATGGTTTGTTTTACTAGCCTCAATGGTTTATTTTACTAGCCTCAATGGTTTATTTTACTAGCCTCGATGGTTTGTTTTACTAGCCTCAATGGTTTATTTTACTAGCCTCAATGGTTTGTTTTACTAGCCTCAATGGTTGGTTTTACTAGCCTCAATGGTTTATTTTTCTAGCCTCAATGGTTTGTTTTACTAGCCTCAATGGTTTGTTTTACTAGCCTCAATGGTTTGTTTTACGAGCCTCAATGGTTTGACGAATTCTACTTGTGCATTAGTTTGCTGTGGTTTTTAGTTTGTTTCATTGATGTTAGGAGTTTCAAAATTCTACCTGTGCAAAGATTTACTGGTTTTTAAATTATGCAATTACTTAGTGCACAGTAGCAGCAACAAAAAATATGATACATGTTGTGCGAAAAATTTAGCATTTGTTTGTGAAATACGGGGAAACCATAATATGTTTTTCAATAAAACTTCAAAAATAGATAATTTTAGACTGCCCGATAAACAGTATCATACTTTTTATCAGTATTCAAAATTATTATTAAGCTGACAACGTGATTTAGCATTTTTTTAAATATAAAGAACATAACTTAGAAAGCCACTTCAGAAGCTACAATATGATCGTAAGTGCTAGATTTAGACTCCAAAACTTTGCGAAACTTTCGGTGTAGAATTTTTCCCGAACCAGCAGCATGAAGTGCCGGCTTACCATTGAAACGACTAGAGCATCGTAGGTGTGTTGTGGCGTAGCGCCTGCCCATATCTCATGCCACAGTTTACAGTAACGCAGTTCCAGTCTCGTTCCGAAACCAGCCTGTAAACTGTTTTTGGAAGTGACGGAATTGCAGGAATGTATGTCACGTTGTGTTCATTTAATTGTATAGTTTAATTGTATAGTTCATACATTGAATAGTGAGCGCTCTACTTTTTTCTGTCGCTGCGAAACCATACCGTTCTCAATCTATAGATCAGGTCATGATTGTTGGTTTATTTTCAGTTTTTCTGATTCCGCACATGACTTGAGTTGAATACATTCGTACGTGAAGTTCACGAGCGCCAGGAGAAGCCAGTACATTTTTCGTTGCAGTACTGCGGAAGTCCGCTGATGCACAGGCATGCATAACCATGACCTGCAGAGGAGACTTGCAACACGCTGCAAGGTGAATTGCGACCTGTTACTGACGACCATCACGTCAAAACCGCACCTGACGCGGCGAACACCCTAGCGCTGCGGCGGCACAACATTTGACGAGTTCGGTTACTTTCACTCACTCGAAGGGAATCGTTAGTGCCTGTCGGGACGCATTCGCTGGTAGAGCCAAGTAGGTCAGCGACGTTACGACACGCCAATGCCTTCACCCGGCATACAGTCCGGTGACACTAACATAAGGTCAAGGCTTTCTTTCAACTCCCTCGGCATGCGTCGAACCCACAATATGCAAGATTTTTATAGCAACGAGCCGAGCCGACCCTCTCCAGCAAGCATTGATTGCTTGTTCAACTTTTTTGCGAGCTTGGAGTAACCTCGCTCCACATAATTCAAGAAAATCTCCTGAGGCTCATAGCCCTCATGCACCAAGTTACCAACTGAACTCAAAAACCTTAGCGCCGCGACTTGAAGAGCAGCAGAATACGTGGCGTGCACACCCTTATGATAGCTCACATGTCCTCTCGCGTGTTCTCATATCGACCGCTCGCTCACTCACAGCCTTCACACACTCGAACGATAACTTTTCGGATCCAAACTTCATATTCACTCGGCACACTGTACCATTGACTTCAATGAATAGTATATAGTTAGGCGAACAATACTAATAATCAAGGGAGGATTAAAGCTGTACGACTGACCCTTCTTTGCAGGGCACTTCGTGTCGAAGGCAGACAACTCAGGAGAGTAACTGGGTTGCAATAGCATCATCTTCCCCAGAGGTCAGTCCAAGGCTCCTTTACTTTCCACTCTCTAGCAACTCAGCAAAAAGACTCAAATTGATGAGCCCCCAGTTAATAGCCTCGAATCGTCCTAAAAAAAACGAAAAAATTGTACATTTTGTAACATTACTGATTTTCCAAGGGAATGTAGTTACTGTTCAACAGTTACCGCTCTCTGAAGTTGTTGTTGTCATGCTGAAGCGAAGTCTGACCACGCTCAGTTCGCATGAGTGCTCCCGCGCTGCCATGAGCGCCACAGTTGCCCTCGACACCCCCGGCCCTCAATAGAGGTGCGGCCCCAACCTCCCGCCAGCGTCATTTACTGGCGACCTACACTAAACAAGTGACCTGGTCAAGCTCAAGTTTTAATCTGTGTAGGTGCGTAAAGAATTAGTTTTTGCGTTTCATGATAATTTTGAAGGAAATTGTTGATTCAGATGTACATGAGGCTACGTTACGTCATCTTATTTCATATAAACATTAATGAACACAATCAGAAAATTCTCGGTGAGATAGCATGTACTTCAATTCGGTCATCCGCTGCCTGACTGACAATCCAAGGTGCAAAAATTACTCAAATTGTAACGTCATGCCCCTACATAAATCCTGATTCCTCTTCACACTTCAATAATACGCTTCAAAATTACTGAATGCTTAGCGTACTCAGCAGATGATCTTTTAACGCGTGATCATATGTTTGGTATCCCTGCGTCCACGTGTCAAATTGACTTAGGAGTGTGAAGAAAATGAAGCGTCAAAACTCTAACATTCACGGTTTGAGATTCACTTCGTTGTCTGAGTAGATGCAAACCAGTTTCAGTCCTGCGGTAAAAAGAGAGAAAACAAAGAAGCACTTTCTCTTTCTTTGATGGAACTTTCTCTTTCATTTTTGCAGCGGATCTGGGTCAGGAAGAGAAATGAATCTAGTAGAAAAAGGAAGAAAGAGAGTGGCGAGCTCACAAAAAAGTAGCAATAATATCAGTATTGCGTACATGAATGTTAACATACTCTTGCATAAAATAATGAGAGACAATTTAAACAAAAGTAGGGCTTATTCAGAGCTCCTTCAGAAAGAGCTCTTGAAGTCGGGGTGCAACTTACCGCGATGATTATAGCCTGAAATTCCTAAAGTGCTTTGCTCTCAATCCTTGCTGCAAACGGTGCTTCGATTATACTTTTTGGCCTGAAATTTAACTTTTTGCTCTGAATTCCAAGCCCAACCTCGAATTTATTTGTGGATTTTCTTTGTTAAAATGCACGATAGAATGAATTTAACTGATAGAATCAGTAAAATTCACAGATTTTCTCTTCGTTCTGCTCACGAGCTGAGAGTGCAGCGTGAGTACTGTGCGGAGTGGTGGCCTACTCTACTCAGGCAGCTCTTGTTTTCTTGTGACTTTGTTCAATGTAATTGATACAAACAGGGTTTTTAGTGATTGCAATATTTCGGTCGAATCAGGAAAATAAAGCTCGGATAAACAAAATGCTGTATTTTTCATTGTAAAATAATGCAATTTCTCATGCTTATATTAGAATAATTTTGCATCAGTGTCATTTATCACCCTGTACATTCGCCCGAAAGTGCTAAGCTTATCATGCCTTGCTACCACGCGGAAGAAGTAAGCAGACCACTTCTCATGCAAAGGACAATTATTCAGGCCAACAGGAAAAGGAAACACGAAAGATCGAGTTCACGTCACCTAAAGCGCATCGTTACCTTACAATACAGTTTGTGATATGCCAGAGATACAAGGTGCCAGTGTTTGAAAAATTGTTGATGGAGGATCAATTCACCACTAAGTTTTTTTGTCCGTGCGTGCTATGCTATATATGACCATTCATTGATGTGATAGTTCTGGAACATTGATGTGGAACTTTATTAAGGTTAAGGACTTGAGGTTGCCCTATGCCATATGTGCTGACCAACGTCGAATGGTCATTTCTCTGAAGTGAGTTAAGTGAATCTTGCGGCTCAATTTTAAATTTAAATCACTTCTGTGTCGTCCTTCTGCCTCAAAATAGGACAGTCAGCAACGCTTGTACCTTCCACTGGATCAGCACGTACCTTCCACTGGATCAGCAGGTACCTTCCACTGGATCAGCACGTACCTTCCACTGGATCAGCACGTACCTCACTCTGGATCAGCACGTACCTTCCACTGGATCAGCACGTACCTTCCACTGGATCAGCACGTACCTTACACATGCTCTTTACATAGCACACGAACTGGAGTCAACGCAAGCACAGAAACCTAATGCGTCTGCGCTAGAGAAACTCTTGAGATCTCTGAGCCCCATCTTAATGAATGTCAAATTGTTTTTCCTTACTTTTCGCAGAATGCCGCATGAACGTCCAGATTACGACATCACCAAAACCAACAGATAAGCCTGCAGTTCATAAGAAGCATGCATTGAGCCACAAAATTACCTAGTAACTGTCCAAGGCTATTACCTCGTCAAAAAAAACTGATAAACCATCTTGCAAAGATTTCTTGGAAGCGCACGCAAGAGGAAATGTGCCGCCAGATATGGGCTCCAGTTCCAGGAGCAGGGCTGCGACCTGAGTGAGGCCTTGTTTGTTCGGAAATTCCGTCGCCTCAAGTGGGAGACAGCGTCTCCTCCACATCCTTCTTGGATCAACGGTCGCGTGCCAAAGGATCCGATGCTATTCAGCCACTGAGGAAATGCTTATCAAACTCTCTAGGAGGAAATGTGACGCCTGACAAATTTTCTATGAACTGGAGTGTTAGAGAGAATAGGTTTCGATTTGTATCATTAATTTGCCTTTATGTAGCAACGTTTTTAACATGGTAATAATATTAACTGTGCTAGGTTCTCAGTGTGAAAAGACATGAAGGTCTGATATAACGCGCTGGAATTGAATGTCACCGCAAGCTTTGGAAATAATAAGCTTACATTTCAAAATAATGTTATTCAAAAACTAAAAAAATTTTTGCGGTTGTATTTGTGAAGTCTATTTTTGTCCTTTTCCTCGAGTTGGATAAAATAATATTGACTTTTACCTTCCTGCCAGTTGAGGTACCCGTTCAGTGCTCTAAATAGGGACTGAGATTGATCACCACAATGATACTTCGTTCGGCTTTCAAGTCTGTTTTCAATAATAAATTTGATAGATGTATGTGGTGAACGTGTGTCAGTTTTTATGTACAGGGTGTTTCAGAATTCTTTGAACAGACTATAACCTTAGGTTCATTCCGGTGAAATAAGTACATTTTACTCAATTGAGTCACGTCCAAAAATACTTAGTTAAAAAGTTACGGAGACTTAAAAATTAGTATGTCGGTAGGGAAATAGCACATAAAACTCAGAGCAGGTTTATTATTATAAGCGAATAATACAAAATTTGAAGGTATTCACAGTGGGCGCTCGAAATTCCGTCCGTCTGCTGCGATGCATGCGTGGAAATGTCGACACAATGATAGCCGAACTCATGCGGAGACACCAGGAATTTCAGCAATCCTTGCAGAGGCGTCAGTAATCCTGCCTATGAGATCTTCTTCGGACGGAACTGGTGTTTTGTACTCGTATACCTTACTCTTCAGGTGTCCCCAAAGTATAAATTTAGGGGCGTCAGGTCAGGAGACCTTGGTGGCCAGGAGGTGGGTCTGCCACGACTAATGGTATTTTATAGATTTCACGTATTAGTAACTTTTTAAATAAACATTTTTAGACACGCCTCCATGGAGTTAAATATTTTTATTTCAAAGAAACGAACCTTATGTTAAACCTTGTCTATAGAATTCTGAAATATCTTCTATATTTATGAATTAATGTCATTACTTATAGTTCCAATTTTTTTTCTATGTTGCAGAGCACTAAATTGTAACTAAGCCGGCTACCTGGCCTATATTCCATCAGTATTAAAACATCTATTTTTAATAACTATGTGCATAGAGGTCCGTGTTGGGACTCTCATTGCTTGCCACGCTCAGAAGCCTGCCATCTTTAGGAGCATTAACGTCTGCAATGACGAGCCATAAGTTCGGCTGGGGCAGCAGGGTAATCGTGGGTATTTTCCAGAAGGCTTTGGGCTCTTAACTATGTAATAATTCTTCGTACTCCATTTTAGACATGGCTAATCCGTAGCTCATGTTGTTATGGTAAGAACAAATTAACAGTCGGGGTTCCTTTCTGTTTATGAAAAGTAATTTCTATTTCCCCGAGCTGCTTTTGAAGCACCCTGATTGAACCTATTTCGGCCATTAATCATCGTTTAAAACACTTCATAGTTAGGGACCAATAACAGTAATGGCAATTCAAGCAGACTATACACTGTCCCTTGACTGATGTCAGCCAAAGAAAATGTCCAATGTGTTAAGTGAACTAAACGCCAGGTGCGAGTGGGTCCATCAAAAAAGCATTTTTACCCCTGGAAGAGTTCCCTGCTGCCAGTCTACAGCACTTACCTCCTCGCCCGGCTCCAGAGCTGCACGGCGGTGGCAGCTGCTCTGATGCCTGCGGTGGCAGCCGCACCGCAGAGGCGCGTCCCAGCCGTCTGGGTAGATGGGCTGCTTGTGCTGCTCGTCTTGTGCGGCCAGACCAGCGAGGCTTCGAGGTGAATTCTTCAGAATTCGGTGCAGATCGTTGCCCTCCTACAGCCGGTAATGAAAAACTTTGGAGTTGAGCAATTTTGAAGTTGTGTAAGCTTGAATTGTGCAATACCACTAAATACCAGAAGTGTAGGGCTTCCAAGAAGTAAAGCCACGTGTCAACAAGCTACAAGAACGATGCATGTATCGTATGTGTGGCAGGAATTTCTGCTAAATCAGTAGTAGAACTTGGAGTACGGAAGTTACAACTTTTAAGTTCTGTTACGCTAGCAACAACCTCCGAGAAAAACAATAAAAATGAAGTATTTCGAATGAAGTTTCTATGCAAAATATGGTAGCGTTGATTTTCAAACTAGAAGAGAAGCTTCTGATAAAGTCCTCCAGTAGCAGCTCCACATGCCTCCACATGCTGCCTAGCTTTGAATCTTCAGAAATAAGGCTTAGAACCAAAAGAATTAAAAGTAAAACGTAAATAATACAACCTAAAAAATGCTCTGATGAGCATTGTAATGCAGACAATCGAAAATGATTTTCATTGGTCGTGGCCCACGAGTCATGCGTATTCTTATAACACCAACATGATCAGATTTCAACGTTCCTGCGGATAATAATTTCTCAAAAGGTAATATCAGCTTAGGCTCATAATTATTTGAACGATCGTTGATTCTCAGATCCTCAGCTCTCGGTTCCAGGTCTCGTGGTGTTGAAGTCGGCAAATCTCGAGTCACACAGCGGTTGCGTACAGCTTACAGCAGCGGCATACTGCATACACAGCCAACGCTCGTAAGCTTAATAAATAAGTAGGCTACTCCCTGTATTTCCTTGTTATCCATTTTCTTACCGCATGCGGCATTATAAATGGAATATGCTCTGTTAAGAATTAAAAACAGTGACGTGTTTGTGGAACATTCTTAAATTCTGCCTAGTCTTGGGTTACCAGGTACAGCAATTAGCCATATGTATCCATTGTTCTGAAGAAAGTGCTTCAGTTATGAAGAGAATTAGGAACAGCGAGCTATAAAGTTTTTATGAAAAGCAGCAGTGACCTAATTTTACTCTAATTTAACCCATTTTTCACTCGTAATAAATACTAAAGGCATGACAAGATTCCTCACTCACCAACACAGGCTATACCGTCTCTCTTGTTAGGTGCAGCGTTGAGGGATGCATAGTACTACAGGGGCTTCAGCAGGATCTAGCATCAGCTTCAGCAGGGTCTAGCATCAGCTTCAGCAGGGCTTAGCATCAGCTTCAGCAGGATCTAGCATCAGCTTCAGCAGGGTTTACCATCAGCTTCAGCAGGGTCTGACATCAGCTTCAGCAGGGTCTAGCATCAGCTGTAACAGGATCTAGCATCAGCTGCAACAAGGTCAAGCATCAGCTGTAATAGAGTTCAGCATCAAATACAGCGGGTCTCTCGCTGGAATTTCAGTGGGGGCTCGGTTTTATTCTGTGCTTTTCGAATTAAGGCATAGATTAATATTTGAATAACGTTCTACAAACAGTCCTTTCTTCGCTGAAACTGTCGAAACATCTTATAGATGAGCAGTCTCTTCAAATTATGACGAAAAGTTGCGCCTTAGGCAATTTATCACACTATCTACGAATAGCATTGAGAATTTCTTGAAAAATACCCGATTTTTTTCGGATACCCGATTCAGAAAGAAGCTCAAAATTAAAGCTTACGAGTAACCTCTTTCACGAATAATATCATGCAGATGGAGCAATGAAATATTTAGCAATAAATAAAACGTTCCAGCAGACACAACTGCTCACCTCACACACGCTCTGATCCGACCGACACGTGCATTGAAAATAGTTCTTTAAAATCAATTTAATGTTTTCACCAAACCTCGCACTGCTAGCGTGGTCTCACCTACCTGGTTTCATCAAGTCAAATGATGTTCTACACGAGCGAGGTAGAGAAACTTTATCCAGATTTTTTTTAAACAGTGGAAACTTTTCTCAGAGTTCAATTATTTTCACTTTTTGTGTGAAAGAAAGGTGCTATGGTTTCATATCTTGAATTATTTCCAAGCCTGTCGTTCCCTCATCTTGAGTAAAACCGTTATTTTTATTAAGAAGCAGGGTGACGTACCGCATTGGTTTTAATCCTAGGATCAAATAAAATTATAACTGTAATTCATTTGTTAATTTTCTAACTGTATTAAATTTGTAATTTTCGTGAAAGTGGACAAAGCATACCATCCCTACTGACGAAAAACCAATTTCACTAATACATTATTCCTACTAAACCACGTGTGAAATTACTTTTACAGTGAAAAATGTCTCCGACTGAGCCCTGAAAGGCTGCCGCTGCCAGTCGGAGTTTAATTAATGACCAAACCAGCCTCGTTCTGGACTCTCAGGAAAAACGATCATGAAAATTTTAGATCTTCGAAGAAGCTCAGTCGGCTTCTGCTGCGATTCAACTCTTTTCCATTCTCTGTTTCAACAAGCATCAATATTAAGCTGTACAGATGCTCAAAATTTTTCGTTTGAATCATGACTTTTTTGTTATTATTTTGTGGTCTGTGTAATGTATAAGAGAATCTAAATTCCAATTGGCGATCTTTACACTGTAATTTTTATTTTAAGATGCATGCATAAAAGCCACACAATGGTTTTGGGTTATTATTTAACTTTTCGTCATAGCATAGAATTCAAAATCACGATTTGAGTTTCAACGCGACTTCCACCCGTGATTGTAGCCCTACTGATCACAATCAGAAGTTTCATTGCGACTTTCACATTTTAATTTTAAGACTGTAATTTTACTGATTGATACCCCGTTGTACCATACTTTGGATGTGACTGATTTCGGAATATATGATTTTTCGTTCTTTTCTTTTTCCTACCTATCTAATTTTGCAGCAGAATAGCATAGTGCTTTTTACTTTTTATACCATTCCCATGTTAAGATGTTTCACTATTCAGCTTTTCTGTTTAAAATGAAGTACGTATTGATTTTCCAATCGATAATTTGTACGCAATTCATTAAACGGTGTAGCAAATAATATTTACGATATTTACTCACCACATGCACTTGTACAGATTATTCTTACTAATGTCAATATATGCCCTGCAGTCAGGACATAAATTATCTCTAACAGGTGCTTCGATAAGTTAACCGTATAACACGTACGTGTACTAGTTCTCGTTGGATATTAAAACTGACCGTATCTGTCAAATTTTGAAACCATTGACGTCATATGTAAAATTCTTTCGTAGGATGAATAGATAAAGTATTTCCTATCTTACAGCTTAGACTCATGGTAAAAATTAGGAGTTCTAGGTTTAATGAATGTTATGGTACATAAATTCTATTAATATCAAATACCATTGCAACATATCACTTATACTTTCACCGTATCCTGAGATCATGTTTGTAAAAGAATATATCTGCTATAAAAACCAGGCCTGACCTCTTCGTTGAATTTTAAAGCAAGGCACAAAATGTGGAGATAGTATAAGCGGCTCCAGAGCAATTTGAACGTTGCTGAAGTATTAAACATGCAGGTATTTGTGTGGATCTTCTACACATCAATTTCATATACTCTAGAGTTGGCCAAACTTAGTACTTGCCGAGAGTTCGGGAACAAGTGTAGTGTAGCTAGAAAAAGTAAATGTAAAGCTGTAAAATAAATATTTCGGCTCGAAACGCGCCCCTGTCAAGCCTACACATGCGATAAAAATACGATTGTCTGTTGCCTAGGATTAATCCATAATTCCCTTGAAAATATTCGCACCTTTACTAGCATTTCAATCTTCTAAATCATAGGATGTAGAGCTTCTGAGGTGCGAGACTACAGAGCAGAGGCTCACGTCCAGTCTGCAGTGCACAAGTGTGCCCAAGAGTGTTTGGTTAGCACATCCGGTGCAGTTGGGCGCGACGCAGGTGTGCCACTGTACAGCCCAGTGTACATTTAGTACAAGACTGCCTCGCAGCAAGTGTAAGCGGCATAACGAGACTGCCAGCTGGAATAAACACCTGCCCGACGCCACCTCCTGACGTCAGGTGGTTTTGCCGAGTTTAGAGTGAGGAGCAGCCGCTAATTGGCTGAGCGCACCTGGGCGACCCAGAGGCTGTGCGGCAGGTGTGCAGCTCACGCGGTGGCTGCGGAACACCTTCCCCAACTCGCGCCCCCGCTGCCGTCTCCACCCCCTCACTCAGATGCTTTCTCTGTCAAGGTCAAGCTTCAATCCTTCTTAATATATGCCGTTCTCGACTAAAAGTTTCTGACTTTCACTGAATTGTGATTACGTATGTAGTCGTGAAATAATGATGTTGTCTTGCCCTTTCAATAAATGACCCAATAACTCCAGAAAATCATCTTAGGTATGACATTAATGTAAGTTACAGCATCCGTTTCCTTTCATTTGAAATTCCAAGAGAAGTTTTATGATTGAACAGTCACGAAACGATTTTCATAATATGTACTTTTTTAAAATAGAAAGCAAATTCAACACCACGTTGTCGGGGTGGCGGCTCGAGACTTAAATTTCTAGTGTGCCCTGGTGCATTTCTTATGCACGTGTGAAACAAGAACTCAAAAGCACAACAACATCCCCAGCACTGCCTCATGAAGAGGTGAGTACAGAATGCTGCGCACACAAACATTAATCCTTCTTTTGGCCCTTGCTTCCCTACGTGGTCGCGGCCTGCCACTAGCCCAAAAAGCTAGTCCTTGCTTTGCTGTCGCCTCATCCAAGGACGTGGACGGCGGTACTTCACAGTGAGGTAAATGACTCTATCCTGACCTGCCACCGTTTATGGCCGTTTGATAACAGCTATTGCCCGCATTTGAAGCTCTTCCAATAGCCCAAACAGCATCAGAATTTTTTTTTAGAAACAAATCGAAATAGTGTTTCATGCCTTCAAATAATTAGAATAATACCAGTAATTTTACTAGCGGTATTTTCCGACTGGACTAGATGTTCGCGCGACGCATTTTAAAACCGGAATTCAGTTTGAAAAAAATTTCGCCAGGGTCATCACGTTTGAAAATTTATACAGGCTCCAGACATGCAATTTTTTCCAAAAAAAGTCAGGTATACTTCAAGGAGCGGAACCTCACTCCCACCAATGTGAGCCTCCCTCCAATGATCCCCCGTGCGAAACCTTCCCCCACGACTGGGATCTGCGCCCCCCACAAACTGTCCTCACAAACTGTTCCCACAAACTGCACTTCTCACAAACTGTCCCCACAAACTGCACTCCTCAAACTGCACTCCTCACAAACTGTCCTCACAAACTGCACTCCTCACAAACTGTCCCCACAAACTGCACTCCTCACAAACTGTCCCCACAAACTACACCCCCACACTGCTCTCGTATTTCAGTTTGCTTGGAAGACGCAAAATGACTTCATCCCACGAAGCGCGTTTTTATTCAGGCTTTCTTCCTAAAAAATTATTATTTATATTCCTAAAATAACATTGATCCAGGTTTTGAGCGCAATGTACGGAATTTATTTTCTTCTTAACTGATACATTTAACTTTAATCAATCCCTCGAACGTTATGATTCCACGTGCGGATATAATCACACACGGAAAAAAACTGGAAATTCAAATGGTCAGCTACGTCAGAAGAGATATCAGTGATGCTCAAGATAAGGCAGACTCCACCCACGCAATAGAACACTTCCACTGAATATAGCTGGTTATTAAATTACCCTTACACTAAGTAGTGTTAATAGAATATCCTTACGCCTTAGTGACTTAGACCCGTCGTGCACCGTTACACTAAATCGTATGAAGTATAATTATCGCCAAATACATTTACGCAAGTTTCATTACTCGCAGAGTCTTGATATCATGCACGATTGTGTCTGTGAATTGAATTTTATCATGTATATATACATATATTTTAATAAAGATGCTTTCAGTTAATGCTTGTTGAATGAATTAGGAGCAGAAATTTTCCAAAAATTCTTATGAATTTAGGAAAGCGGACGTGACTGCTAGGGTTTAATTTCGGTATTTTAGAAATTAATCGGGTTCGGCTGCGGACAGCTGCACTGCCACAGCGAGTCATGTGGCGCCTGCTGCTGTTTGGGAGACAGCTACAGAAATAGCAAATGTCGAGCACTCAGTTCCAAAACATTTTCCAGCGATGGAATGCCGATTCAAAGATATGAAGATGTCTTGGGTCGAGCCGGATTAATTAAATTTATTAAATAAGAATTTATTTCCTCCCCGGTCTCACGTCACAGTTGTCTCCACGTCTGACGGGGAGGGGGGGGAGGGACAAGAAGTGTCCACGTTCCTTGACGCCAGGCAATTCATTTATTACTTCCCTGCAGTGCTGTGGATCATATTACGTTTAAATTCTACTCCCCTTGTCCTCAAGGAGCCACAAACGTGTTAGGTGTGCAAAGACGCAGCAAAATTTCTGAACCCTTCCGCTGCGTTGTGAGCCATCGGGGGCTCATTTTACCCCTAAAAAATATCGTCTCTAGGAAAGCTTTAAGGGCGCAGGCGTAAAAATGTTTCCAGTTCCTGCTATAACTTTTCCGCCCGATTTCATCACTCAAACATTCAATATTGAGATTCTTTATGAAAGTGTGTAAATATTTTCAGTCAATTCATTTAATATTTATCAATGATTGCGAAACATATTTTCATTTAGTTACATGTTCCTGAAAGCTTTTTTAGCTGTAAATAGTTGAAGCTGTGTTTCTCAAAGTCTACTGATTCCGAAAGCCCCGAGTGCACAGCCTCTTTAACTCACGTCCCTTCATCGTGAGACTCGCTGTGTCGTCGCTAGTCCCGCCATTAGTTACTAGAAACTAGTAACACACGCTAGGAATGACCGACCAGTGGGTTCTTCTCTGCAAAAATAGTCAAAAATCCCAGCTATCTCATTAATTAAAGTCAAGATAAAACGTAAGTAGGATGCAGTATGGTATCGGAACAGGTTATCCCTAATGTAAATCTCACATTCACCATAAATGTTATACCTGAGAAAACATTTACGGAAGTTCTCACGTTTACTCAAGATCATTTCGAAAACTAGTTTTAACATGAGTCCTTTAAAATATAAAGCGCAATCAGCAATTCGCAACCACAAAACTGTGCCGACGATAAAATCGACTGCTGCGAGACACTCCTGTTGTGAGCAGACTGGTCCACCTTCCGTCTAGCGCCGCCCCAGCAATAATTAATGACCGCGCTACCAGGCGTCAAAATGAAGTCAGTCTCTGCTCTTACTCGTACGTTGTTTCAAAATCACCATTGTACGAATTACTCAGCCTTAAGAACGAGATGCATCCATTTGGACATCCGGCACCATAACGTAGACGAGTTACGGCCTGTAATGTCACTGACCAGAATATAAGAATACATGAATGCAGACCTGCAAAAGATCAGTATTCGTATGCCACCATTTGCGAAGAAACTCGGGAAATAGTAAACCAGCAAGTAGGGCGAACATTTAAAAAATATTAAGTTTAGGAACGAAGTAATGATATCACAATTTGCTGGACAGTGAAGAGCTTGAACAAGTCGTTTACTGCGTGACACAGCGATGGTTAGGCCGCAGCCAGAACAACACGGGCAGGTGCGCCACATCACACGTGTTCAAAACACCTCACGCAAGGGAAACTGAACACTCAACCTCCGTAAAGCCTGCCCACGATTCGCCATTGAGTTACGAAGATCTTCAATTACTAGACTAAAATAACGCCGCTAAAATGAAGCCTAACTACACAAAAAGTTAAAGGAAAAATAAAAGTATGATGAGTTACATTCAAGTTTGATACACCAACATACAAATATAAATATAAACAAAAAATAAGTACGACTAGCTGGCCATCTGTACGTAAACATTAAGAAAGTCACTCGGAAGTTGAGAAATTGTCACAAGCATTATCAACATACAACATTTTTGACATCATCTCAATAGCTAAAAAAAATTCATTTCAGTTTAACGGTGGGGATTTCCTCCGCCTCAGCGAACCTGAAGATTTGGCTTCGACGGCCACGCTGGAGCAGAACGTTTGAATGCGTTGGTCAGAGCGGTCTGAAGCCTACAAACCTAGCGTAAGCATCTTGAGACGAAAATATGATGCGAGGAAGAAAGCTGCAGAAACTAAGATAATCAGGCAAGAAACTGGTTAGCTACCGTAGAGAATTCCAAATAATGAGTTATTTTGACTAACTTTCGTGTTTGAAGTCACGAGAGCCACAGCTGCACGTTTCACGACAAGTTGTAGACGACTCACTCCTCAAAATTACTTTTCAACCGTTACTAAGAAATGAGCTGCAACAAGAAAGCTACCCACAAACGAGATAAAATTTCTAAAACATCAGAAACACGCTTTCATAGCACATTAAATTTTAGCTGCCTCAATCCCCCACAAAAAAAACTCGATCTGTACAACTGGTAATACGCTCAGAACGTTCAAAGCTAAACAAAGAGCTTTTAATGCAACTCGTGAAGAGGCGTCAAAGACAAGAGAAGAGCCTTCACAACGCGGCTCGCGAAGTGGCATGCACCCTTCAGTAACGTCAGCTCAGAGACAGTATCAGATTAAGTTGCTCGCCTTACGATGTAAAAATAAGAAGTATACAGTACGACAAAAACAGCAAATCCCGACACATATTACCATTATTACGGTGTGAAGGATTAAAAAGCGTCAGGTTCACACGTTGCGGACTATCGACCGAACACCACCTCGCACTGGAAAACCAAATTAAGAGCGATGAACAATAGCAACTGAAATGACTCCTCTACAGGGATTACCCTCGACTGCTGACGCTCAGAAAAAGAGGAGAAATAAGGGAAGCACCTACCTTAATGCTTAACTCTCAATAGATTTTTACGACAATAGCTGCTGAATATGTGGAGGATGTAGCTACAGACACCTCTCAGGGACACCGCGATCCGCAGGGATGCTAACAAGAACGGACACAACTAAAAAAAAAAGAACCTTTATTATTCCAACACGTTTTACCGTAGGGTTTTAAATGCCTTACAACTACTGGTGCGGTGGGGGATGTGAGGAATGTGTGGTTTAAACTTCCTTTCCCAAGGGAAGTACTCCGTGGTCACGTGAAAAGCCCCACCCACCTGAGCCGAGGCTCGAACCCTTGTCCTTTCGGCTGTGAGGCCATCACGTTCACCACTGCACCATGGAGCCCCGTAATGTATTAAGTTAAAGAGCTGATCTAGGTCTCGATTAATATTTAGTGCTCAGGATGCTCTGAATTGCAATTTCCTTTGGAATTCCTTCAGGAGGGTTTCCACGGGCATGGCAAGTAAACACCGCAATAAGCCATCTCTGAGAAACATAAGATTGAGTCAAGGGCAGGAGCCAAAGGCAAGGAGCAGCACAGAGCTTGAGGAGCTGCCTCAAATATACCGAGCTTTTGAGAAAATTCGTAGAAAACTATGGGCTATGGTAGGCTACGCGTAGCACAAAAGGCACCTGCGAGAGTGAAGTAGGTTTTCGAAAGCCAAGCAGCAACACCGGACTTTTATATGAGGATATCGAAAATTCCATAACGGCTTACTCGAACATACAAAAAATAACATAGTTAAGACATACATCATGATTCAGCCCACGAAGGTATTGAACAACACGGTAAGAAAATAAATTCTAATACCACAAAAACAAATCAAGAACACAGAACTTGAGCGTGGCATAACGTCATTAACGTGGCATAATGTCGTGGCATAACAATAATCCAACATAAAATGAACTCAGACGAGATTTTAAGGCCCTCAGTACCATGGATACAATATTTTCAGTTAAGTTCACCTCAACGGGCGCTACCAGTGCCGCGAGGAGTAACGCCCCCCCAGCACGACTCAACATGGGAGCGGTGGGCTCAAGCAGAGGGCCATGTGCACCCACCAGTCCAGTCCTAACACACAGCAAGAAGCGGCAAGCCGGCAGTAGCAGGGGGAGGAAGGCAATTTAAACTTCTGTTTTCCCGCTCATGGCTGTACTGGATGGAATACAGCCTCGGAAGGAGCCCAGCAAGAGAAAAATTGCAACATTCCCCCACGTCATTTTCCTTGTGCATCCTTAATCAAATTCATGCTTCAATGTTAATTTTTCACAATTTGTTCTTCCTTGCATTAAATTACAGGAAAACAGGATTAACGAAGTCATTTTCGCTAACACATTCCACCAGCCGGAACGATAGATGATAATATCGACCGACTTTAACATCGATAAACGATATCACCCTAAGAAATTTGACACACGAATTGGATCTGTTCACCTCCCGCGTCAAGAACGTTCACTAACTTTAGGGCGTAAATTGTATTTCTTACCCTTTTCTTACACTGGTTACGACCTCGACAGCAAGCGCAGAGCGCAGTTACGACAAACAACTACACTGAAGTACGCGGCTTTTGCCCCTGACCTCCACGAGCGCCAAAACGCTCAATTTGCGATCAAAAAGCGCACACACACGAACAAACTTCACAGAGTCAACAATTTGAGCAAAACCTTGTGGTTCACGCAAGCAAATATTACTATGTTACTCAAAAATTAAACGATACGAGTTGAAATTTTCCATAATCCTTCAAGTACAGGTGCCTTATTGCTTATACACAGCCATTTAAGAATGATATATTCCTAATAGAACACAGCATACATCTACAGGAAATAAGCGGGCCGAGTACGATCAGTCACCAATTAAAAAATATAAATCTAGTTCTTCAACGAAGCTGCCTCACCAGACTAGTCTATTCGAATTTATTTAAATATTCAGCGTAAAATTTGATTTAGATACGCTAATAACGGACGGAGATACAAATTTCACTTTCGATCTAACATTTATTAGATGCGTAATATCATATATTTCGTGTACGTTACACGCAACCAATAACTATTCCAACAAACACGATTGTCCTGCGCAAGTGACGAGTGAGTCCAACAATTCCTGGTAAAAAGATAATTGTCCAGGGTCAAGCTGGTCGCGAGCATTATGCAGTTGGTCGAAATCTTCGATTAGATTGTAGAACTCCACGAATTTTTTATCGTCTGCCCAACGGCAGAAAACTACGTCTTCTCTAACCACGCTTACCACTCCCGCCTCTTCGGTGCGAGTCTCATTCTGCTTAGCCTGAGTCGTGGATGATAGCATACCGCCTTGTGCAGGCCCTTCATCACCGACAGAAGATGGGCGAGCCAATTCATAGCTGCTTCGGGTCGAGAGGTGCACGCGATGGCTACGCTCGGTAGTAAAAGTTTGCACGTGATACCGCCGAACGCAGGAGAAGGTGCTGTTCCAAGAGTCGGAGCACTTGCAGTCAAAGGCAGGATCACAACCAGTCAATCCTGTACCACAGCTCTCACAGGCCCCAGTTTGTTCAGTGAGGCCCTCACCCGAATGTTCGATCAACACTGACCGATTCTCGAATGAAAATGAAACCTTACTCCCCAGTGGCTGATCATCAGCCTCTCGTGCTTCAAATTTTTTTGCTCCTTTTACGAGGACAGATTTGAGCGACACGCCATCCATGTACGCTGGCACCTCAATACCCGCCAACTCTAAAATAGTGGGAGCTAGATCAACGTTGCTCGTTGCATAAGGTAAAGTTGCTGCTTTTTCAATACCAGGACCACGGATAACAAGTGGAACCCTGATGTCGAACTCGTAAGGTTGTCTCTTGTCATACGGTAAAGAAAACTGTCCCAAATGATAACCATTATCAGAAGTGAATATAATATAAGTATCGTCAAGCAATTGCTTTTCTTGTAACTTTTCAATTACGTGTCTCACCATATCGTCAACAGTCAGAAGCGTTCTCAGTCGATTTCTAAAAATCTCGTCAACCTTATCGACAATTTCTTGGCGTAAAGGCTGTTCTCCAAGGCGGAGCAACCAATGTTTGGTTTCATTGTTCTTCACATTAAAATTAGGAGTTCTGGGAGCACTCAATTCACTGAAGTTGAGGCCATATTGCGGCTCAGGAGTGAAGGGCGCGTGGCACGCCGGCGTGGAAAGCATCATAAAGAAAGGCGCTGGACTCTCATCAGCAGTCGCATCGCCGCCAGAAGGCACCGTGTCCAAGAACTGTAAAGCATTTCTTTCGATGACAGTAGTTAAGTAATCACTGGCGGGGTCCTGGCCGTGCTGTTGCTTGGTGCCATTCACTGAGAGGGAGTAGTTGTAGTAACGGGAGTTGCCCACCAGCCCCAGCCACCAGTCCCAACCCGGCGGGACGTGAGCAGGACCGCCGCTCGCAGCCCCCCCGTACTGGTTCAGGTACTTGCCAGCAAACATGGTGCGATACCCGGCCGCTGCCAGGTGCACAGCGACCGTCTCTTTCTCGGGCCCAGCCTGCACGGACAAGTACTCCTGAATCTTGCAAAAAACAATCGTGACAATTTCCAGCTAAATTGCAGAACAGTTCAGGCATTTAAGAACTATGAACTAAGGGAAGAAGTTAGGCTAAAAAACAACATTTGCTCCAGGTCAATTTTGCTTATGAAGATTGTTCGTAGCTCATCAGCCTACTCGCCTGGGCGTTACAGACAGAGAATGAAAAGTGATTGCCTCAAAACCTAAGGCAGTCTCCATAGCTGTGTGGGGCCGACAGCTATGTCATTTGTTCTCGACATGCGGAAGCTGAACCCCAAACAAGGAACAAGAACTATGTAAACTGTTGGGAAAGTATAAATAAAATAACAAAAAAGTAGCACAGAAGAGAAGCGCAATGCACATCAAAATTTTGAAATTCCAAATCTCAACTCATTTCAAAAACTATTCGATTCACTCTTTCACTTCTAGAAGATGAGAATTAAGAACAAATATCCTCATCACGTATCTAAACTCTCTTTAATCTATAAAAGTTCAGTAATCAAAAAATAAAGAGGAAAAATTGAGCTACCAATCGAACAAGAATGTAAACTACGAAAAGTTCTCACAAAGACAAAGTTCACATAAAAATACGTACCTGAAAAGTACGTTCCCACCACCCTCAACAGGGAAGAAAGAGCAAAACATATAACATTGATTATTATTTGGTGAAACGAGAATATCTTTGAAATTTGTCCCCCAAAGCGAGGGTCGGATTACCTGCCAGACGTGGTCGCTGCAATGTCCGTCCAGGGAGTTGTTGAGAGCGCCGTGGTTGTGCACGTAACGACCAGTTAGTATCGAAGATCTGGAACGTATTCATTGATAAGAACGGCTGAGAATAAAAGTATTTGACTATCATTACAACGGTATATACCACGAAATCCAAAAATGGAGAAAATTGCACCAAGATTCAACGATTTTGTCTCTATATGCAAACACACGATCAGCCATCCCACTTTGTTACCATCAGAGGTACCTAGCAAACACAGAAGCAACCAACAGGTATGAGGAAGAAGTACCCAAAATCACTAATGGACCCTTAAGAGCCTCAACACTAGAGGACGAGTGACAAAGTATAGCAGGAATACATGCCACAAGGCTTTACTCTGGCTTCTCCCGTAGCATCTCACTGACGCATTCTCGGACAGCTACAACCTGTCCACGGTTGTAACTACAAAAAATCTCTGAAATACTAGTAATCGAAAACAAGTGGACACTTGAACATGGAACAGCACACCATATGCAGAGAGGGCATGCATGACAACATGGGCATGAAGGACACCATGTGCAGAGAGGGCATGCATGACCACATGGGACCGTCTATGATATGGTTCTCAAAGAAGACAGCCTTTAAATACAAGGACAGTCGCTACACCATTAGAAATGTAAGGACACACTTTACACTGCAGCAGGTCCTCTTCTGAGCAGGAAGGGCTCACCTGCTGGGCAAGAGGGGCTCACCTGCTGGGGCAGCAGAGAGGGCTTGCCACAAAGGCATTGGAGAAGACCGTCCCCTGCTGCAGTAGCAGCTCGTGCACCCCAGCCATGTGCTCAGCTCCCGAGAGCACAACATCCTGGTCGTCAGTTAACACCAACACCACGTTGGGCCGCTTGATCTCCTCCTTCTGCAATTAAATTACATCCTTCAGAGCAGCTCACAGTTAAATAAAAATCTCAAGCAAATAGTTTTGAATGCAATTCAACTACAAATTTGCTAGATTTGGTTCATCTTCTCATCTACCTACTTCAACCAGAAGAAGACTCACAACCAAGAACCTGGCCCAAAAAAAACACCCTAGCATGTTTGACCACAACAACCATGATCTCCCTCAATGACTTCAACTTCCCTAGTACATGCTACAGGCATACTGCAGCACCATTCACTGCAAGCGCTACCTAGCAAAAACTGTGCAGCTGTTGAGTTGCACCAACATAGCACAACTTGTGCTGATGTTGAGCAGCACTTATGCAGTATGACTGCATGTGGCACCTTTAGCTCCAATATGTTGCAATTTTTTGTAGATAGCACTATCTCCATAAAATCACCAACTCATTCAAAGGTAACTAACAGAATCAATGCATGATTTTGCACCTTTTTATACTGAAGTTTACAACTGAGTCATCCTATTTTTTGTAATATTTGATTGATAAAAACTTCAAAATCTTCAAATTGAATGTCAAAGTTTCATAAGCATTTAGTCATAAAAAGTTTAAGATAAAAAGATATGGACCTATATTAAAATTGATATGTTTAAATGTTCACTGGAGGAATGAAGATAGGGCAATGCAGCTATTTATGAATCATTAAAAAATATCAAACAAAATGCAAAATATTCTGAGATGTGACACAATGTAACTTACATAATATCTCAAAGTATAGCACAATTTCTAAAATGATTTCATTTTATATGAATCATAACTTGAGTGGTCTATAAACAATATATGGAATTTTATTTGGTATAAGGACAAGAAAGTAATTTCTATAACATAAGTTAGTATGCAAACATTTTACCTGTAGCACTCAAATTATCACAGTCATCATTAGGTAATAATTAATAGTACCAGTAAAGCAACAATTCTAATTAATGACAAGCTGACAACACACATAGGCTATCGCACATCAAATATGAATAAATTATTTGTTAAATATAACTCTGTCATGAAGGCAGTTCTACTTTTAATAGCTTCCAATACTTGCACAATTAACATGTACTAATTCTGTCCAATAACTACCCATATAAGAGGTAAGGCTAATTCAAACATTACAGATATTTCAATACTACAAAAGCAAAAAAATAATATAATATCAGTGATATGAATGCTTCCAATTCAACATGCAGAATAAAAAGTATTTCTAATAAGAACAACATGATGATAGAAGGTATGACCAATAAAGCAAGTCCTTTACAAGCCAGAAATTGAATACTGAGATTGCTTAAAATAATTTTCCTCGCTTAAACTTGTAATCAACATAAATTTACTAACATTCTTCAAGTCCTCAGTCTGCATCAGTAAGGTTGACAATAATACTTCTGGATTAACATATTTTCTGGGTTCTACATAAGAAAAATAAAACACCAAAATAAAAAAACCTAATCCTAGGCACAGGTATATTCTTTGCAGAACTACATTATGAACATTTTGTTGAATAAGAGGTTTTTTCACTTCAGGTATCATATTCTGAAATATATATTAAAAATGTTCTAAAAGAAGTCTAAGTTATCTGTCACAGATAAATCATTCATATTATATTTTCCTAAACTATTTATGCCATATTAACAATTTAATAAAACTGCAAATGAATGAATAAAAGCAATCAGGCTACTAGTGAAACATGGTGTTGGTTTTGTCAAACAAATGCAGATGCCCAAGAGCTGCTGCTGGATCAGTCTAGTCATAAAATATAAATGAGACTCTATAAATTAGAGTGAAAATTCTTACTTATTCACTTCAAAGTATACATTTTACAGCTACTATTATATATATTTCAATCAGTATTCAAAAAATTGATTAAAACATACTTATAACATGCCTGATTTTACAATAAATAATCTTTTCTTCCATTTTTTATCATTTCATAGAAAAGATCTGACTTGAAGTCATTATGTACATCATTAACAGACAATAATCAATCACAATGACTACATAGGTTGATTTCAAGCATGGTGCTATCATTAGCTTTGAAAGTCAGTAAATTTCTATAAGTTATCTTCTATAGTTGTATATTCTCTTGCTTATCTTGGGTCACCATCCAAGAAACAACATTAAATAATACTAACATGACAAAGTTTTGACTAATTGTTTGATAATGGCTTTTTAAGAACAGTTACTCATCAACTTTTTTCAGTTGCATACTCTCAAAATTGACGACGCAGGATTTTTCAGATATAAAGTCATTATAATATTTAACAATTATAATTACCGGTACAATAACTGAGTTTAAATTCCAAATACGATTTTAAACGAAAGCAATGACAGCTGAAGTTGGTAAATACAGCAACTAACAAGCTAAAAACTCGGTATCTTGTATTCCTTCTTTTCCGTTATTGGGAGTTTTAAGAGTGGAAGCTTTTCTGCGCCTGTTCTTCCTGTAAATCAGCAAATCCTGTATATATTTTGTTGTATGTTTTTCTATGCCCATATTCGTGTTTTTCTTCTTTTATGGACGAGAACTTGCGATTCGCCATGGCTTTGTACGCCAGTCTACAGAACTTTGCTGCAGTAAACTGCACGGAGCGTACTATTCATCAAACATCCTTCGTTTTGGTGTCATTGGATAGGATTTTTTTCCTGAATGACGGAAACCTAGTTTCATGAGGTTTACTGTTAGATAAAAAAATACTTTATAATGTACAACCTGTCTTCTGCTTTTGCGCTCCCTCTCAGTTGCGTTATTAGGATCAAGTTTGAGTTGCATTAAGTTTCGTTAAGGTCAGGTTAGAGTTACATTAGGTTACGTTGGGGAAGGTTAGGTTTAAGTTTAGGTAATGCTAATGTTATGTTATGTTATGTTAGGAAAAATTAAATTTAGAAAGGTTTGTTTTGTTCATTTGTCACAATAAAACGTAGTATCAAAGTATGAAAGTGTGGCTTTAATTTCCGTAGACTTTCCAAAATTTTGACACATTAGTATACGAATGGTTTGAAAAACTTTCAATATAGTTCTTTCTATGAATTGAAATTTTTGAAGATAAATTTCCGCCAATTACAAAAATAATTCCTATCTAATGACTTTAAAATAAAGGCTGTACAATGGACAGGACGCTCTGTGCAGTTGTGAAGGTATGCCTCAGTTAAATAAATATTCACCATCACGTACACAGAAGCACCGAGTGCCGTTTTGCGACACCAACACCGACAACAAATTTGGACAGATTTAGAACACCCAAATAAAAATGCCTAGAAAAACCTAGATCAAAGAAAATAATTTCTTTTACCTCTCATTTCTCACCCATTTTACCTGGAGACCTCAAATTAGTTGCAAATGAAGCCTCGTATATTTGTCCATACGGACACGTGTGAATAAATTCTCTCGCGTGGCCCCAATACGAATGGGGGGTAGCCCCCCCTCCCCCCCCCCATGTGTATAATACACAATTTTGTCGCACGCCCTATTTCAGGCCTAATGCACTTAGACGTCTCAAATTGTCCTCAAATCATAGCTTATCGAAAGACCTATCTGAGGCATAGTATTATTTTTGTTGTCTTCTAACCCTAAGTGGGGAGGAAAAACGGGTGGCATGCACGTGGCGGGGGACCGCTCTTATTCATGTTTGGGGCGCGCGGGGGAATTTATTTGTACGTGTCTGTATGGAAAAGGTTACAAGACTTAATTTGCAACTAATTTGAAGTCTCTAGGTAGAATAGGTGAGAAATGAGAGGTAAAAGATATTATTTTCTTTGATCTAGTTTTTTTCTAGGCATTTTAATTCTGGTGTTCAAAGTCGGCCTAAAGTCGTGGTCGGTGTCGGTGTCGCGAAACGGCACTCCGGTCATAGAAACTATGTAAGTGACTTACGTAGGAGCTATGTAAGTGATCTGTGGCCAGTCCATGTAGCCTCGTCAGTACCTGGTACCTCCACAGCTACTTGAACGATAGCCAAGGTAACAAAAAGTTTACTTTGTACCTTAAGTTAAATTAGGTGTCAAATACAATGGTATGGATTCGTATTATATTTGATAGAATCTTTAGTAATTTTCGATGCATTCATACTCATCTTAAATACATTTTAGATGCATTGGTACTTCATTTGAAGCCATAAAATATCAATGAATTCGTCTGTTGCAATTTACTGAGTCTCTGTTTTGTAGGGGCAGTTTACTCGCTTCTTCAACTTGACTCGAAGAAGTAATACAGAATACACACAATCAAGTATCAACAGGCTGGAGGGAAAAGTGGTGGCTGGTGCAGTGGAGAGTGTTATGAGATGGGTATCTGCAACGACTGTGCAGGCGAGCTTCGTGCACGGCCTTCAAACGCTTTTCGTGCAACGGTCAAGATTTGCCGTTACAGCTGAGTTCTTGTCCACCGAGATGCTGGTAATGTAGATCCCAAACTGAACTGTAGAACTGAAATCAGGGAGGTAGGTAATCATTTTTCCATGTTACTTAAAATTGATAGCTCTCACCTTATTGATGACCACACATAGGGGTTATTTAGACAAAGCTGAAACTTACCATTTCCTTCAGCATCGCAATTCATGGGTTGATTCGATATGCAAACCGCTCCCGTTTTGGTAAATTTGGAGAAGTTTCAGACCAGGAACGACCCAAGTAGGGGATTTCGGACATCACCGTAGTTCGATAGATCGAAGCCATCGTTCATGGTGTTTGTTTTCTGTGATAATTAAGTATTAATTCTCGTCGGCGTCAACATTACTCCGCCATTTTTTCTAATCAAGGATTAGTTCCAACGGTGATGTAACATATATTAATTGTTGGCTTTTAGTTATAGTTTATGAACTTTACTCTTTAATTCGATTAGCTTTAAGTCTTCTGTCTAAGTTAAATACTTCAAATGCAGCAATAACCTTACAAGAAAGCGATGCCTTCTCAATTAAAATAACTCTCTGTGACCAAGTTTCAGGGGTGAGTACAAAAAATATGCAAGGCTCTGAATGATGTAAAGGAAGTGACTTTACATATTAGTCTCTTGAAAAACGACTAAAGAGGTTTAACGATTTGCCTCCGAAGAGAGTCGTATATGGTACACGCGATCACCTAACCTAACCTACTGTAATCGAAGCACCATCATGTAAATATAAAATTTTTCAAAAAAGTTTTTGTCAAATTCTGTTCATCAATCGAATAAGCTAGTTCTGATTAGAATGAAAATTAATAGGGTAACCAAATTTGTAAAACCAAAATCCTTCATTTTAAAATTCACAGCAGAGATATTTGTCGGCAAATAATTTTCCCTGCGTGGAGAATTGCAGTCAAAGTGTTAGTTACTATAGGTGTCGACAAAAAAATCCTCTGTGCATGTGGGATGTTTGCAGCCTTAGAGTATTTTTAATGTAAGCCATGGATAGGAAAGCGAGAAAAATCGTTTATTCCGAAATCCGTCACACACAGAGTATGGTTTAATCAAGTTTTCAATCAGTAAGACTAAAGCCTTAAAATTAAACATTTAAATTACAGTTGATTGATACCATCTCGTTAAGTTAATCTAATTTCTCGTTAATATTTATGCTGTGACTGAAGCGTCGTCTCCTGCACAAGGCGTTCCATCCATCGTACAGCCTTGTCATGAATCCTTCACCGTAAAGCAGTTTGTCATCTTTGGGTTGTGTATGTTTTGGTTGTGCCTTACTTTTGATCTGAGTTTGCGTTAAGTCCCGTGTGAATTCGTATTTTTAATTGAAGTTTATTCATGATAGGCTGCCACCACCTGATTTCTCAGGAAATCAATTTTATTTCAACGCGATAACGTTCGTTATGTTTAATCGGTCATTCTATGATAATAACTTATGCCATTATTAGTCGCCTCTTAGATGATGTTACATTGACCGAGCAATAAGAATGAATATGGTAAGCGTGTCGATGAGGTCAAGTTTCACTGGATTGAGGCTTCATTTTCTTTCATGTAAATCTTGTCTTGCGAATTTCGTGGAAGCGCGTGATCACAACACGGCCTTCATTTTAGTATCATTGGACAGGATTTTTCTTTCCGAGTTGCGTAAATGTGTTTTTAAAACTTTAAAAAGAAGTTTAACATAGCTAAAAATGAGTTTGTTCCACAACGTGTCTACCACGCTTGTACTTCCTCCCAGGTACGTTAAGGTTAGGTTGGTTAGCATAGATTTGTTTCGATAATTTGTCGTAAAGGAAAGTCGAATCTCGATGGGTTAGAGCTTGTGAAAATGTGGATATGATTTCCGTAGACTTTAGCGCAATTTCGTTGTCTTTTAATATAAACGCTTCGAATATCTTTCTATATACTTTTTTCTATACTTTGAAACCCTATAAAAATTATTTTTCGATATTCAGAAAAATCGTCTATAATGATACTAACATGGAGGCTATGCGCTGCATAGAACGCCCAGTACACGATGTCGACTTAGAGTAAACATTAACCCATTTTTTAGGCCTAGTTTATGAAAAAAAAGCGAATGACTTTCACTGTGAGTGAAACATTTTCTGGATTAACCCTTTGTCTCCTAGCGTTGCATATGTGCTACACTTCATATAAGCGTGTCGAAATCAAACAGTATGAGTATGGAATATGTTCCGTCCGTGTTAATAGCAAGAAACCATCTTCCTTCAGTTCCATGGCAATCGTGCTTTTGTTGAAGGAAATCAAATATCAGTTATTTTTTATACATAATAAAAATAAATTCTTAAGAAAACATTTTTTAGGTTAGGTGACTTCAGAAATTGATGAGAGAAAGGATTAAACATTAAATCACGGTTCAAAAATATTCTAAAGAAAAGAAAATCCCATGATTGATTCAATCTGACCGGCATTATTTTCAAATACAGCCTCAAATCTGCGCCGTGAATCCTTAGCTGCGGCTTGAAACATTTCTAGTGACATATATCCCATTTGCAGAGTAGTAGTGGGACGTTTGAATATTTTTCCCATTCGCAGA
>VOMN01103651.1:0-13928 GCA_014899125.1 Orchestia grillus
ATGTACCATGCTCTGTATGTGAATGATATCGGAATAAACGATTTTTCATCAACCTAAGAAACGTTTCATATAGGCTTCAGGTCATTCGTCATAAGGATTCTAAAACACTAAACTTACAGGTTACTTTTCTACGTAGTTCTTTTGTTGGAACTCCATTCAAACAAAACCAGAGTATGGTGTAGTACCGCTGCGGTGGTAGTACACAGAAAATTTCAAATTTAGTTACGTAGCACAGGTAATGCTAATATGAATGATTTATGGGAGTCCAATTAAGTAGCTGATCCCACTTTGGAGGAAATGAGATCATTGGGTTGAGAATTTGCTTTCACACCTTAGATTTTCTTTTGAATTCGATTTTTATAACAAATGTTGCAAACTAAAATCTGTGACATCATAATTTGTGTTCCAATTCGACGTTCCATATCCAATAATCCTCGAAACAAGCTTTGGCTTTACAGCAAACTCGAACTGAACGTCTTTTCCCCCAAAGAGATGTGAGCCCTTTGGTTTGAGCACAATTACTAAAATTACACCTTGGTTGGAATAAGTAAACACTCAAGTCCATTCAGCTTCTTTATTTTCCAAGTAACTGGATGAATATTCTTTTTTCCCGCTCTGACCAGTCCATTCCATTAGTCAGGATATTTTCTGAAAATAGAGAGCAAAAAAATACATCAGCACAAAATTCAGATCAATAAAAAAAAGTTTTGAAACTAAATTTTACGACTGCTTACACGTCATTTGGTTTCACCAGATTAAATTACCTCCTAACCCAGTACAACAATTTTCAGCTACACATAATTTGATGAATGCCAACAGGTATGATACACTCGCACAACTTCACTCCAAAAGAACAAGTTACGTTTTCAAGCATAGAAAATCTGAAAGGTAATTCATAAAATCCAACAGCAGACGAACAAAATCTAGGGAAATTTTCTAAAGCTAAGACAATTAGCAGAAACAAGGAATATTTTTTACACCTAAGATAATTTCCAGAACACGTGGACATTTCTAAACCTCAGACTACCACCAGAACGAAGGGAAATTTGTTAACTGTAAAACAATCATCAGAATACAGGGAAATATGTTAAATGATAATTACCAGCACAGCGAGGCAAGACCTGAGGTGCGCAGGCGAGCCCAGGGCACCTCCTGAGGGCGAGCTGGTGCGCTGCGGACAGCAGGGAGGGCGGCAGCACGGCGGCAGTGCCCAGTTCGGACACCAGCACCTCGCACCACTCCTGCACGCTCTGTAGCCTGGATACAACAACATTCTATAGAGGGACTCTAAGAAAATGAAAGCACAGAAATAATTAAACAATTCTGCATAATAATACGCCAAGTTTACTGGTATTTGTTTTTTTTTTGTATAATCATTTATTTACGTATAAATAGTTTTTCGTTAGGAGAAAATTCAGGGATCCAGATTCTCTTGTTCGTATTTTATTATCAGCACAACCATGTCAGAGAAGATAGTCTGTTATGAGTAATACATAGAATTACATAATTTCACATGACATTTACCGTCATTTCTTAGGGCATGGTCATGCTAGTAAATGTGTCTAATAACACTCTACACTACTGCACAGTTGTTGCTTGCTTGATTGGTCCGTCTCTCTGTCACGCTCTCAAGGATTTAGATGGGAGAAAATTCCTTTGTTCGCACTCCTAAACTAATAACGAGACTGTCAGGCAAGGCAATGATACTAAAAATAACATCAATATTATGTTAAATTTACAGTAATTAAAACGGCATTTCAAGAATTTAACATCATTTTTCCTGTCATTTTAGCTGAAGCGCGTCTACTCGTACGGTAAAAAAAGCCGCGTCTGTCCAACAAGCTTTTCAGTGCCTATAACATGAAGAAAATTCCGTTCCAGTTCAATCAATTACGGTACATTCCATTTCTTGCATTTTCCTTCAAAAATTGGCAGAAAATAATTAAAAATTAATGCTCATCGTACCTGTCATAGAATTCCATTGTCTCTACTGGGCATCCACAGATAAAAAATCGACAAATAAAAGGTTTTCAAACTGCCAATTTGTAGCTAGGATACCGCCCACCAAATTTCCCAGGATCTGCATTAAACTCACGACGCAGGCCCACCTGTAGCGCAGGATTTCTGTACATGAAACAGTGAGCAATTGCTAAATGACCTGTTTGGGAAACATACGATCACAAAAATGGAATAACACCAAGATTATTTTGTCATATATGAGTACCTGAATGGTTCTGTTGACCAAAATCTGAGAAATATGTTTCAAGAAGTTCCGTGAATCGTTTCAAATTCCTTCCATTAGAATTCTAGCCATCTCTTAAAAATAATTTCTCATACTTCTTTGGACAGAGGAAAACAAATTTTTTTTGTCGCTAGAGCAACGCTGCACAGATAACATTTCCTCTTGCAATCGAAAGAGACATATTATAGAATGGAGCTTCTACCCACAATAATTCTTACTGATCATATCTTAAAATGCACAACTACAGAATGAGTCAAGGCAGCGAAACCGTTTTACTTGACAGTACTTGGTATCACGAATACGTACTTTCATATTTATTCCCATTTTATGAAGTTAAGAAGTCCCTCACCGGTGCAGTTGCATGTGATCAGCGTCGGTGAGCGTGAGGAGGAGATCGAGCAGGTGTCGCCGCTCCTTCTTGAGGGGATGTTGTGCTCTGTAGCAAGCGAGAGCAGCGCGCACGAGCCTCTCCATCACCTCCGGCTGCTCGCCCTTCAAACCCTCCCCGTCCGATGAGAAGAACTCGACCAGATTCCTAATGAGCCAGCACAGAGACTCCATCTTGTACTTGCCAAGCTTCTCGTCCGTCATGATCAGCTCTGACGGCACACGAGATCGAGAAATTTTGATAGCCGCGCGGGTACTGAGGACTCATTACTGTCACTTGCGAGTGAAGCTTGGCGCTGTTACGCGTCAAATGAGAGGCAAGTAAACTATACAAAATGCATCAAATGGGCATACGCACAAGATCCTCGACACATGGAAGTAAGCACATTTAAGAGACTCATAAATGAAAAGACTATAGAAAATCTAAACCTTAGATTCAAATACAGTTACATTTTGAATAACATTTACACTTCGCTCAGATAAGCACAAGGGCTCGTCTGCACTGAGTTCTTCAGCACATCTTACAAGATGGCGTAAAGCCTCGTTACTTTGTGAACTCTAATTTCTGTACGATCCAGTTTTCAAGAAATTTTTGGTCGAAATGCACGCGGTATGAATTTTATATACATAATTTCAGATAAGAAGAATTGCTTTAGTCTTTGTACATATGATTTCCGTTCGATTTTTTTAAAAGATTAATCACGAAAACCGAGGTTTCTCGAAGTCGTCAACTTGAAGATTTCCAAACTTCATTCTCCGTTGGGCCACAAATACAGAGAGGCCCAAAAGCAAGGTACTCTTCCATGAAATTGTGTCCTAAACATTTGTTAACGTATCAGTGCTTCCGATAATAGTGAGGGTACCTTACTTTTGGGCCACCCTGTACAAGGAGGCCCTTCAACTTAAACTGAAGGTAAACATAAGCTTTAATATATCCCTGAATTAGCTCCAGTAATCGCACACAATGCACTCACCCTCAACATACTGCACCAGAGACCGGTTCCGCCTCTCATTGAAGAGTCGGAACTGGACACCGACGGTGGCGAGACGCACGTTCAAATCGTCACAAGAAGCGCCGGGTCGGTCTTCGTACCTCGACTTGCTTTTGGATTTCTTAGGCGCGTCAACTCGTATATCCGCGTAATGGAACGGGAAGTGATTCAAGAGCAGGTCTCCATAAACTTTCACGATGAGATCATAGAACCATTCACACTGAAAAAGAATTTTTGAATTGGTCTTCATGTTCTGAGGTAAGACAATGAGTTTTGTGTCACAGAATTGAGAGTCGAAGAACAAAATAGTGGCTTTGAAAACAATTTTGTGCTGGGATGCTAAATTTTATGGGGCGAGTGAAAAATTATCTGAACAGAAAATAAATATTCGATCTAGAACTGCAAATGCTATTATCTAAGGTTGCTAAACCATAAGGTGTTAGAAGCTCATAAGATGTTCTGATATCAACAGTATTTTGAGATCGCAACTTTACCTTCCGAGATTCTCTTATGTCTCGATTCGATACTCCCAGTATTGAATTCGTAGATGTTGCTTAACAAAAAAGGTCGATTTGTTACCTCAAAATTCGTTCGTTTAAAAAAGTTTACAACCTAGAGAAGCTAGAGATGTTTTAGGTAACTACTGTTCAGACTAGCGCATCTACCAGACCGACTGCAAGTAAAGAAATAGAACTGTGTTGAAGTTCTTTCTAAGAAATTTGCTTGGTGGTCACTGTTAGCTAATGAACAAATATTCCACAACCATACGTAACATCAATTTTTGTGATGAGCACGATGTTTCAACTTTTCATCACATGTGCTTCATACGAGTATCAAGACCCTTCATTGCTATTCAAAGGACAGAAAAGGGAAAGGAATAACAGAATAGGGAAAGGAATGACAGAATAGGGAAAGGAATAACAGAATAGGGAAAGGATTGACAGAATAAGGAAAGGATTGACAGAAAAGGGAAAGGAATGACAGAATAGGGAAAGGATTGACAGAATAGGGAAAGGATTGACAGAAAAGGGAAAGGAATGACAGAAAAGGGAAATGAATGGCAGAAAAGGGAAAGGAATGACAGAAAAGGGAAAGGAATGACAGAAAAGAGAAAGGAATGACAGAAAAGAGAAAGGAATGACAGAAAAGGGAAAGGAATGACATAAAAGGGAAAGGAATGACAGAAAAGGGAAAGGAATGACAGAAAAGGGAAAGGAATGACAGAAAAGGGAGAGGAATGACAGAAAAGGGAGAGGAATGACAGAAAAGGGAGAGGAATGACCCTTACTTGCTCGGGCTTAGCTCCAGAGCTGATGGTGACGAGGGTAGAGAGAGAGCGCTGCAGCTCCACCAGACACCAGAGGCAGTGGGCGCTGGGATTACTCATCTCCACGCCTGCAAATAAGGTCACAATCAAGTCATGAGCATAACTATGGACCTGTAATGATAATCAAAAATACACATCCGAGCTTCTGAGCCGACTCTCGCATCTACACTTAAGAGTCAATGTGCATAAACACTGATTTGATTTAGCTATCAGAGAGCTTACTCGTAATACTGAACATCTCGGATACGACACTAAGACTAAAAATGTCCAAATGGTAGAAAGAATACACTCAATTTTACATCGTTATTTACAAATATGCACCACCAACTAATTTAGACTTAACAACCAGGCCTTAAAGGTTCACCAAAATTGTAGAGATAGACAGTTCTTTCAATAGCAATTTCAAGTTATAATCGAATAACAAATATCTTCACAAAACTCTCTACCAGCTACCAATAATTTTAGGGAACATTTACGTAAAACTAGAGGCGGGGAAGGCTCATCTCCTTAGAGGTGGGTATCTAGGGGCAGACAATTTCAAACAACACTAGCTACAAAACCCATCACCTTCCACCGGTAATTTCAACCAACACTGTAGCAAATTACTAACGCAAATCCCCGGCAACACCCACCCTCCAAGACAAATTTGAAACAACACGAGAGTAATGCAAGTGAAGACCCACCTCCTTTTAGCTGGGTGTCTGGAGGCAGGAAGTTGCGCCACAAGGTGTACACAAGCGTCAACATGGTGGTGGTGAGGGACTGCAGCTTCGAGGGCTCACACAAGAGGGTCACGTTCGAGAAATGCGCCACGCCGTCGCCGGGCACACGCAGTGTGCTCGATGCAGCCGCGTCAGGCGAGCTGCTCTGCAGTATCAGCTGCCCGCAACACGCACAGAGAAAGTGATCCATGAAACAAGCTCGTCTGAGAGATATGATATATCCAGGTGTTGCGGAGTGTGGGTTTACCAGACTTGAAATATATGCGTCTTGAATGTAGGTCTACCAGACATGAAATACATAGGTGTTGCTGAAAGTAGGTCCAGCAGACATGAAATACACAGGTGTAGCTGAATGTAGGAGAGATAAAATTTGAATTAGCAGTTTTACAACAGAGATAATGATAATGGAAAACTACAATAAGGCAGAATTTTACCGTTAAAATGTTGCTCACACGAAAAATAGCCTTCCATTTACAATGAATTCTGTGTCTTGAAAGAAACTCAAGTTTGGAGAAAACTATATCATTGATCCAAAAACTTGTAAGCTTGTATTCAAGAAATGTCGGCTAGGAATGCAGGCCTGAGCCGAAACTAATCTTTTTTAAAGCTATCAAACGTGTTGATCCGTAAAAAAACTGCTAAGGAGCCTCACATCTACATACTAAGAAACAGAGTGGACAGAAGCAGGTTTTCTCCAAGGGCCCCACCTCCCTGCACAACCCACCTGCCACCTGGAGGTGGGATGAGGCGCGTGAGGCTGCGTGAGGGGGTTGCCAGGGTCGAACTGAATGACTCGCTGGAGCACACCCGAGAGCAACACGAGCACGTCCAGCTGCCACATGAGGCTGTTGTGTCTGCTGCTCATCTGGCCAGGCAACACGACCACCTCTTCTCCTTCTTTTGTGCTCTTAGTCTTCTTATTTTTGTTGGCCTGAAGGGCTGCAGTGATAGGAGCTGACGGTGTCGCTCCCCCTATGCCTTCAGTGAACACTTTCTGGAGCGTGGCACCGCTCTTGGTCTGTGTGAGGGTTGGATTAGTGGAGCTCATAAAGGCACAAGTTCTGTGTGATCTAGATAAAAAGTGCGACTACTTCACTAACGAACACATGTATTTTCATTGATTACACAATAATCAGAGTTTACACGGAATTAGTTGAATTTCTGAATCTATGGAATTGAGTTTCGAAACTATTGTACTCTAAATGAGATATGGCAAAATAGCAAAAACTATGAGTAAATTCAATACAATCTCATTACTTGATATAAATCACAGCCCCAAAGTCAGTGAAATTTAGCAAATAAGACCTCAAATATTGAAAAAGACATTAATACCTAATACATAAAGACTACAGCAGAGCATCCTACCAATATCACTTAGTGAACATCTTCAGACTGTGCTTGAGAAAACTGCTCCTCAACCCCGAAAGGCAAATTAATCATAATGGCACAATCCTGCATTGTGCTTGCATCAAGGTTTTTATTTAAACGAATTTTAAAAATACTTTCCTCCAATCCTAAAGTAAGTTTTAGCATTAGAAGTAAAATAACAAAATTTTTTGTTCAAATGAGGACTTTCACTTAATAACAGAATAATATATTTCACAAATTGAATTGTGTAAATACAAATCCTATTCGAAGAAAAATTTCTACTGTATGTGAAAGTGAGAAACTCAATTATTCTTCATCCTAGCACTTTCGTATTTCTTTTAACTATTTAGGATTTAGGAACTACAAAAAGTAAACTGACAAGACAGCAAAACTCCAACACTCCTACAGTGTACGAGTTCAGTACCAAACCAAAATACCTCAAGTAACACCAGTATCCTATTTGTACACTCATTATCACCTAGGAAAAGAAGTTCCATATGAAATCACCTGATGTATCAATTCAAAATCAATATCTACTCAAAATGCATCCATCCACCTATAAGAATAGCTCCATTGCTAAATAAGATGCGAGCTACCACTCTCTACCTTGGCCCCAAGCAGTCTGAGCAGGTTGGGGAGGACCGTGGAGGCTTGCAGGGGTAGCAGCTGTGGTGCCTTCCTCAGCAGCATGTGGAGAAGCTGCAGGGCCGAGGCTTGTACGTCGCAGTGCAGCGACACCAAGCCGCACGACGCATGACGACCCAGCAGTGTGAAGTGGGCACGAAAACTTGCAACACCAACCTGCATTAAGCACTTGTCAGCTGACATTCACTCCAAGAACAAGAAGGTGGAAAATGATTTAAATTTAAACAGCAGTGGACATAATTACATGCAGTACCAGCTAGAAGGTGTAATTTAAGACTCAATAAATTTTCACAAAAAGATTTATGCAAAATGAGCCCAAGCATTGCAAGTAACAGTTAACTGTAGGCCTGAAAGTCTCCAAAGACAAGTATCTGCACTGCCCCATTCAGTAAGCACAGAAATGTAAGCCCTTAGCCTAGGGAAACTGAGCCCCATGTAAAGATTTTATCATCAACTCCAAAATTACCCCCTGCCAACCTGCAGGAAGCTATTATTGGCTGATATTCACTTCAACAAAACACATGCTGAGAACCATACAGCAAATTTAATGAATAAAAATTAAAAGTAATAATTCAAAGAACATATTATTCAAACTGAATGAATGAATGTTATCTTGTTAGATAACAATAAAAAAAAGAGTTCTACATATCTACTATAAAATCTATTATTTAAATTTAGACTTGCAAAATTGAAGAAAGATATACATGTACAGCAGTGAAAGATACATTATTTACTCTATATTGACCCTAAAATGGCCAACCAGGCATGACAACCCACTAAAAATAAAGATAGGCCTGGAACTTGAAACATGATAATTTTTATATATTAATATTACCATAAAAATAGAGAAGACTTTTACTTCTATAGATCTTTATAGGGAAATAAATAATGATTTAGTCTCACAGATTTGCTTAGCCTCTAATGCTAACCATTTTCTGTTGCTTCATTGTAAAGAATGGAGGCACCTCCAAACTTAGGTATTAATCCCTTGAATGCTACCAGCTGTATACTGATAATAAACAAATGTAATACATAGGTACATCATTCATGAGTTGTTTAAAAAAAGATAATGTACTGCATACATTACAAATACCATTTGTGCAGATACCGGCTGCAATTTTTTCTTGTCGTAGTAGGAAAAACTTGAATACAACCATGCACACTTCAATAGCAGCATTTGCATACCTTGTCAATGAGCACCTCCAGCATGCGTATGGCCGTGCTACGAACTTTGCAGTCATCATCCAGGAGACACCGGGACAGTGCAGCCACAAGTTCAGCCAGGCCTAATCGAATCTGAAGAGTAGCACTAATGATGAAACTAAAGAATGGTAGGCACCTAATGAATTCCTTTTAAATATTTTCTCCGTGTTATCGAATAACTAAAGATGAATGCTAACACACTAGTTCATATTTTATTCTTAAATTTTTTTTTAGAGCTTTCAAGTATTACATCTCTCATGAAGAGTTGAAGATCATAATAGATAAACAATGGGATGTATTACACATTATATTTTATTGAAAATATTTTTTACACAAAAAATAACTCATTTTTAAAACAAATACTTATTTTTCCCCAATAAATAACCCAGTTTCTAAAAAATACTTTCTACAAACAAGAACCAAAAACTTCAAAGCCCATACTCTAAACATAAAACATTAAGCAATAACAACAAATAAATATAAAGACCAAGTCCATGGCACACGCTCTTGCTACTAACCTGATCAGATGATAATTTTCCAAGCAGTTCCTTGATGCCTTGACATGCATCTAGCTTTTGTTTGGGATTTTTCTGACCAAGTCTGGTGCACAACTCCTGCACAGAAATTATACATATTAGAATAGTTATTGCATTCTATTTTGAGAATGAAAATCAGAAGCATCAATAAACTGCATTACAATTCAAGGTTAATACATCATTTAAATAACAAAAGTTCATCAACTGTAAATCTATCTTACTTCCCCATGTTTAATAATATAGTTTAACAAATAAAGATAACAAATGATAACTCACTAAATTTAGACTAATTTTTCAACACAATGTGGAACAAATGCTATAACTAACATCTTAACTTTAACTCCATTGAATACTAAAAAATTTTATGCCCTTGAATTTGTGTGACACAAATACCATCTGGGAGT
Organism: Orchestia grillus; assembly: GCA_014899125.1. NCBI lineage: Eukaryota > Metazoa > Arthropoda > Malacostraca > Amphipoda > Talitridae > Orchestia > Orchestia grillus. The sequence continues at coordinate 9,827 of VOMN01103651.1, forward strand.
CATGCATAGTATATGAAAGAAAATACAACAGTTTTGAATTGAAAATGAGCTTAATCAAATAGCTACAAAAAGGTCAAATTTTCCCAGCATAACAAATAGTAAAATTGAACTTATTATTCATCTGATTAGAAGATACACAACAGTAAGGTGATACAAGCATTATCACAATGAAGCATTTAATAAAGTGATCAGCATATTGTTCATCAAGATTTTGCTAGCCTGGAGTGAATACTGTAGTAGAAAATTTACAAAAATACAGCCCATTGTATTCAAATGATAGACAAAAAATAGACAAGATGAAATGAAAAATCTTGTTAAATGAAACTCACCGTCATAGAATATCTCTTCTGAGTAACATTAGGACCTGCTTCTTTCACTCCAAGTTGCTCCAGTATTTGAATTGAGCGAGTCTTGAATGTAGTAATAGTTTCATTTTGAGGTTTCTGTAAGGTCTTGCCAACCTTAACCTTCTTTTTAACAAAGTCTTTCTGTTTCTCTCTTTTACTTCTCTGACTTTTTGCCATAACTGAAAGTCCAAAATCAAGACACACTAATTATCTGAAATGTACAATGCACAGAATTGTATTCATTAATGACCCTGTGTTCACATAAGCAAGATCCCTGAAAATTGTTTAGCAGAGCAACAACCACAGCAGGAGCACTGAACCCAGCATGCCTCAAACGTCTCCTAACTTATATCACTGCTTCACTATGCTTTTAAAACAAATGCTTATAAGTGCATCTCAAATGCCTGTTTAATTTACAGATATAATGAATTGAATTGCAGAGCACCACTCAATAATAATCATTAACCTTTTTATCATACAAGAATCAATTCAGTGACACTAAATAGATACAACATAAAACCTTGTACTACCAGTATTGTTCATATTAGAATATATACTAAACTTCATCCAAGACTAAATATATTAATCTTTATGAAAAATTTTTATTCCTGTTTTTATTTTTTATAGATTAGAAAATTTAGAGCCCCCACACAGTAACTATTGAATTCAACTATAGTGACTATTGTACACTATAGGTCTCATTCAAGGACAGATCATTTACTTTTTAAGCATGTAAACTTGCAAAGCAGGATGAAAATGTGAAACAAAAACATATATTTTCATATCATTAATTAATTAGCTGCCAGACCAAGCTACATACAACCTTTGGTTGTAGGTAACTAGTTAAATTTGAACTAATTGCGTAGGCAAATTAATGAGCAGGAACTAAATAGGAACATCAACTGGATATAATTTGAGACTCGATAATTTTTTTTACAGAATTGATTTTTAAAAAATTAATCCAAAATTTGACAGAAATTACTACTAACAGTTACTGCAAAGCCTGAAAAATGCTGGTGACAAATGCAATCTGATCTCTGTCTGCTGGGCACTGAAATGTAACTGTAAGCTCTTTTGTCTAAGAAAAGTAAGGCAGGGTACAAATTTACAAATTTATGATGTAATGTTTACATGGGGAATCCTTTTTTATGGACAAGAGCTCGCATTTCTGTGTTTAATGAGCTAGGGGGAGAGAGAAGGAAATTTGTCAGCAGCAACTTGTAGGCCAATATTGATATTGATGGTAATCTTGGTAAATTTCTGAGCGTATTTTATGTCAAATCATTCTGTGAGCAAAAATTATATTCTCCCATTACACACAGGATTTCAAAATCATCAATTTTTAAAATGACACACTGAGCATAGAACAGCATAAGTAGAACAGAAAACAGCACAGAAAGAAAAATAAGCATAATTTTCTACAGAATAAAATACTATTAATAATCTAATCTAGATTTGCAAACACAAAATCTGAAATGGTTTGAAAAATTTGTCAGAGGTGTGATTATTAGAGGGAATATTTAGGCCAAAACAAAAGCCCCCTAATACTGACACATGCTTTGTTTTCAAATTTCCTGAATCAAGTTAAAATGTTCAAACTGACTAAATACAGCTTCAACTTTAAAAATTATCTAACAATAATGCTAATAAATTGTCTATTACTTTACAGTTTTTATAAACTTCCAATATAATAGAGAATTTTAAAACTTCCTATTATGAAGGAGAGCCTAATGAGAACAAAACAATTAATATTAGTTAGTGCAAAATTTCTAATACAATTTACATAAATTGTGATCCAAAGACCACAAAGAGAAGGAATAATTTAGTATGAACTATAGAGAATAAGGAACCTTTCTATGCACTAAGTTGCACTTAGTCAACTTAACAGTTGACTAAATGCAAACAGTCATCCACTACAGTTACAAACTTCATATCCACTACAGTCTACAAATTATACATCAATTTTTTGCATAACTATATTCCTTCTCTCTTTTTCGCCTGGGCTCTAGCCATTCTGCAAGGAACAACATAAACGCCAAAATATCATTGTTAAATAAATTTCCTGCTTAAGACACTCGTAGCTCGTAAAAACTCACACATCGCTATTATATCTAAAATAACACGCAAAATCAAATCACAGAGTATACATACAACACAGATAAAAGTTATGAACAACTCAGTCTCTGACGAGTCGGACACAAAAACGATTGCCGAAACGTGCTTTTGTACTGTGGTCATAAACATAGAAGGGTCATCAGGTTTCCGCAAGTTAGGAACGTTGTGAAGAATTCCACGTTCTTAGAGGAGGAACTCATTCCAAATCAGAAAAAATGTTAGTGGAAATTAAATTTTTAGCTTTGCGTATTCTTTGAATATGTCAATACATATAAAACCTGAGAACTTGTATTTTCTCTGTCAATGTAAAGAGTTAAATACATAGATTCAAAGAAATATATAAGGCGTAATGCATACATGACTCTACATCTAGATACACCTTGTAAAGTCATCTCTAGAGTACTCATATGAATGTATTCTTTAGTCGTATACAGAAATGGATCAAAAAATATGGGTCAAATGAGAATAATGGAAGAAAATTATGAACGTTTTGAGTCAAAATGCTTTTGGATTCAAGCATAATATTTCCAAATGAAGCTCTAAAATTTTGACGCGGTAATTTCCTAACAAATAAAATGTTAGGAGAAAGCCTCTTCGCATTCATTTGTTCAACTAACGCTCTCACTAAGTGATAATCATCACTTATATGAGATCTTATGAACCTGTCACTAAATGCATGTAACAGTCGCCGACGCCAGATAGTTTCTTGATGGTAATGAAGCGAAAAAAGACGGTGGTGAAGAAGGATTTACATGTACTTCATGAGTGGCAGCTGCTCTTAATACGCTAAAAATTACTCTTTGAAGAATATAAGGGCATGGTATGAGTACGTAAAAAACTTGTATGATACGTTTAATGATGAGTTTACAGTCTATTGCATACCGGAGTGCGGTTCCAGGCCATCACGCTGATCACCTTCGTAGACACCTTTTGATATTTTTTCAAATCTTTTGATACCTCTTTAAGCCTAAACTATTTTATGAGCTTTAATTTGAGAGTAATTTGAAGATTGTGGGTACTATAAATCAAAATTAAGACCTGACACGCTGGGAAACATTGATGAAAGTTCAAGTCAAAACTGGGTTTCAAAGAAGACGTTTCCAAAGAAGGCCTCCCGCCTCTACCTATGGTAAGATATTGAACTTTTTCGTTATCACGGTGCCATACAGAATAATACGAGCTTTATTTTGAGTGTAATTTGAAGGTTGTAGATTTCATAAGTAAAAATAAAAACTTGGCAGATTAGGAGCAATGGCTAAAAAAAACATTCAAAACCAGATTAAAGAACCTTTATTTATTCCAACACGTTTTACCGTTGGGTTTTAGATGCCTTACAACTACTGGGGGGACGTGGGGAATGTGTGGTTTAAACTTCCTTTTCCAAGGGAAGTACTCCGNGGCTGTGAGGCCATCACGTTCACCACTACACCATGGAGCCTCTAAATTTACGAAGAAGGCAACTTCCCTTGTTCTTTTTCGGTTAAAAATATAAGAAACCATGGAATACAAAGAGAAATTTATGACCATTTACTTATGACTAATTTAAATATTTGAGTGAATTAGGTGAGAAAAAGATGTATGTAAGTTGTGAAATTCGGAGTGTGTGAGGCAGTAGCAATGACGGACAATTTAAACACCAT
>VOMN01103665.1:0-32034 GCA_014899125.1 Orchestia grillus
TCATAAATACCAGCATTCCCCACTCAAAAAATCATAAGCACCAACATTTCCCTCTCGGAAAATCCATAAATAACTAAATTTCGCACTCAGAAAGTTCTTAAATACGAGAATTTTATTCCCCTAAAAAAGGAATAAATCTGCGGAGGAGAACTCGAGTCAAGCACCGTAGAAGCTGACGAGCTTAACTTCGTATTCCACAGAGGACATCTACAGAGCACGAGCAGCAACTGCAGGGACATGCAGAAATAGCGAGTCCATGCGCACGGTAGAGCGCTCACGCTTTAATATTGAATTAGGGCTTAAGTGAGCAAAGATGGGTCAACACACGCGACGACTCGTCCGTGTCACCGTGCCTTCCATAATGAAAGCAGAGACTTCGTGCAGGCCTGCAATCGTACATCGAGTAAATTCTGGTGGCTTGTGAGCTGAAGTCGTTCAGAAATTGTAGTTGTGTTATAACGTTGCAGAGACATTTGACGAATCAACAATAGTGGAAAAGTAATTATGCTCCATTCGCACGGGAGAGAATAACGGCATGGTTAGTGTGCTATAATTAAAGACAAATACTGAGCAGGAACGACATTCTATCTTGGCATTCAGAAAATTGCTGACATTTTTTCATCGAGGACCGTGATGCAAACGATTGAGTTTGTTGGTGAGTTAGATGTAGTCATGGTTTGAAGCCCCTGTCCAAGTGAAAAGGGGTCCGAAGAGAGCGAAAATGAGGGGCCATTTAGTATGGACCATAGGAAACGGGGAATCTGTGCAAGTAGTAGTAGTAGTAAGGATAGCAGCGCTTCAGTAACTCAGACTATCTCGCACCGAAAGAGTAAGGACCATTTAGTATGGACTTGGGAGAATGGGGAATCTATGCACAAGATGTATTCCCACACAAGATCTCCTGCGCATAGAAACAACAAGTTAAGAAGGTAGAAGAAGAAAAGATAAAGAATAATCAGCGAGAAGAGATATGAATATGAAAAGAAGTAAAGTGGGCACGAAAAATAGGAGTCCAGAAAGCCTAGCTATAGCTGAGGTAACCTAACAGTGTCCCCTAGAGAAGTTACTTCCAAAGCATAGGATAGACAAACCTAACCTAATTCTATTGCCTGTGGCTTAACTCCAGCCCCTTGAGGGAGAATCATTGCAAACAGTGTGTTCCTACACAGGATAGCCTGCCCATAGAAGCAAGCTAAGAATGACGAAGAAAATACCCAAGAAGGAACCACGAAGAAGGGGCGAAAAGTGAAAGAAGAAAAGTAAGTACGAAAGACACAAGTCTCAAAGGCCTAGCTAAAGCTGGGGTAACCTAACCAGTAGCCCCCTTGTAACGTCAGTCCCCATAGCATAGGGCAGACAAACCTAACTAATTTAATCCTATTCCCCATCCTATGCTACCTGAAGTGCTATTGAGTGTAGCATGTTGCTCTGACATAATGTGCAAAAACGAAAAAACGCGTTGTATCCGGTCAGGAAAATGCACTCGGATGTTATACTTATTAAGTTCAGGGTTGAACGAGAATATCAGCCCAACTGAGGTCAACTCCGTGGCCAGCGTAGATTTGATATGCACAACTGGCATAACAGATTGACGCTAAATTTCAGTGAATATTCGGTTGCCACTGCGTACTACACCTGATCAAGTGAGGTACGGACAACATTTCGATGAAGAGAAATGAGACAAAGCAATAATTAGCGACAAAAACCTTCATACAAGAGGTATACCGTCACTCGTTAGGAACTGTAAGTCACCGAGGTACGAACAAAACAATGCTGTTGTTCACCGCCTATACTCGGTCGCGTAAGTGCATCGATGTATAGATTAACAAACCCCAAGTTGCCCTCCCAATCCGAATAAAGCATCGTTAAAGACAGAAAATAATGAATTTCATACATACACCCGCAGCCAGTGCGACGAATTAAACCATAAGTTAGCTCAGTACACCATGAATTCTACCTAGGCCTCCCCATGAAGCTTCTACCTAGGCCTCCCCAGTGCGCTCATGAAACAAGATGACATTTCCGATCAACACACGACTGTTACGGCCAATCGTTTCGCTTCGAATAAAATGACTGCCAAACACTGCAATATAAAAATATATTGTCTGAAGTACATTCAACAAATGCGCGTTTTATTTCACAGACTCCTTTAGACGGACTTGGGGACCAGAATCCATGAAAAATGCCATTCCAGCTCCTGTCAACTCCTGTGACTGAATCAAAGACAGATTTTCATAGGCTTTCAAAGTTGTAAATAAGCTCATTTCGCAGTTGTTCTTCGGTATTGACAGAACACTCAAGTTAACATAATTCTCACCTTTGGTTCGTAGTCGCGAGCAGAAAGATATTTTCGCGAACGAAATTTTTTTCGTTCTCATGTATATTTCACAACCGTTTGAAGAATTAATAAATATATATATAATTAAAATATCTACTACTTAAGTTGTAGAGCAACACCTGCGTAAATTTCAACATTAGAAAAGCGAACGAAGGATTTTCAAGCACCCAAAATGAAGGCCGGTAAAGTTAGATGGCTTAACACAAATATTTCCCAGGTAAAACTAGCTTAAATGAAGAGGAATAAATACGAGGTCGACTGAGTCACCCATTCAAGGGAATAGTGTCCACTAAATTTAGGATATCATTCGGCTGGGACAGTGTAATTACAGAAAAGACTGCAGCAGCACAGTGAGAGGAATGCAGCATGGCAGGTGTCCCGCTCACAATACTTAGCATACATGACACTGCGTAATGCAAATGTGTCAGAGGCCATAGAAGAGACGCGGGACCGAGCTGAGAGCTAACAGGCTCATCCCACACTCGCCAAATGAGAACGGTCCAAGCTAGGGGGGCGCTGTTAATCAAAGCCAAAAAAGCAGGTCCCCAAATGCAAACTCACTACCATACAATAGAGCTGCTATAATTGTCCGTGTGCTAGCGAAAGATTGAAACGTGGTGTGTTTTTCTCACTAGATTTTTATTGCTCAAAACCCAGATAGAGTCCGCGTTCATTTATAACAAGAAAATATGAATATGTAAGAGATATTATGAAGGATGCAGCGACAGTTACGATAGGAAATGAATGTAAGGAGAAGGAAGTTTATTGCCTGAAAAACCAACTATATGTGACTACTTAATCATAAATGACACGATGCTAAATAATTACCTTCGTACACATTCACGCTCAGCTGCTGATGAAACGCAGTAAAGCCAATGAGTCCACAGGAATTCGTAAGGCAAAATGAATGATACTTCCAAGTGCTTGCCAAAACCTAAACAAAAATATCAGTGAGATTTAATTTAAAAAAAATTACACCAATTTAATGTACAAACACTTTTCTTTTTCCTTATTCAAATTGATGAAACTTAGGTTAGAAAATTTTACGGCAAAAACATCTCTAAGCCTCAAAGAGAACTTAAAAATACCTAGGTCTTGATGAAATGTTAGGACTCACGAGACGCTCAACGAATGTGCACAATACGGTCGTCATGTAGCGCAGGATGGGGCCACGGCACATTCAATTCCATCGTGCATCACAGCAGTAGATGCAGCTCGTAGCTCGCATCATCTGTTCATCTAACTCAATTACGATGTACCGGCCATAAAGCTAATAACTCGCAAGCTTGACTTGAAATTCCAATAAAATAAGGGTGGAAAAACCTCCACGGCAAAAACCTAAGGTACACATTGGCCATACTGACAGAAAAATGGAGTATTAGAAGAACGAGGACGTGTAAAATATGCTCTAAGAACCACCAATGGCTGGGTTAAATTAATCTTATGAGTGCCTAAAAATTGCCAAAAGTGAAGGAGCAATAAAAATCCCGCTTTTTGTGACGCGTGCAAAATTTCCTAGAAATTGCAGCAATTTCTTTTACTTTTTTACCAAACAACACTTTGTATTTAATTAAAAAACACGACCCCAGTTTTTAATCGAACAGAAAGTTTCCAAGAATTCACATTTTTGTTTATTCACTACTCGGCGCCCCGTTCATAATGAACAATTTTGTAAAACAAGTGAAAGAATTAACTCGAAAGAGTTGTATTTCAAATCTTCGATTTAAAACTTCTGTTTTTCAAGCAAATGCGAAATTGTTGTAAAATAAGTAAAACAATAAATATGAGATGTACCTACAAAAGTAAATACATTAGTTAATAGGAATAATGGCAAGAGACCTTTAAAATAATACCCCTCGTACACTTATGAACTGTTAGAAAGACTAAGAAAAAAAATATTGTAGAGTTTTGAAGAAACCAATTCTACGACACCTTCATGAAAATAAAGGTTTTAATTTACTCAGGAAAATTTAGTGGCTCACAAATATTTCAGTACTCCCTCATGACGAACGATTTCTTATCAACGATTTCGATGTAAGCGTTATATGGTATCAAAAGCGCAACAAATACCCGATTCGTTTTCAATGGAAGCCGAAATGGAAATTCTTTTAGACAATAGTTCGATTTCCACTAACAAGATGCACGAGATACTTTACACCACTAAATACACAGTTTCTTAGAAGCGGAATAAAATTTTCACGACACGCCTACGTAAGAAGAAAGACTGAATAAAAATCTGCTTCAAGAGGCTCATTTCGCAAGTTTATTCACTTATTTCCGAAAGCAGAAATCTAAACACGCGAACAGAAAAAAATTTAATACGATTTCCAAGACTCGCTAAGAAAAGCACAAAACTTGGGACAAACAATTTAGCAAAAGCAGGACGCTCTGCGACAGCACTACACGCAGGCAATGATCCGTGTAGTAGAGGCGACCAGAGGAGGCTCCAGCGAGCGCTTCCTACTCCCTTGATTGAATTTGTGAAGCGTCTCTATCACATGACACTTGGTCGTGACGGAGCTACGGAACTGGTGCATGCCATCTCTATACTACAACAGTCGAGCCGTGCAGCGCGTCTGGCCACTGACATGCGAGCGCATATGCAACAACGCACCCCTCTACAAATAGAGAACCCAATACCGCAGCAAAATGCTGCAGATCTGCAGATCAAATGATATACAGAGACACCGACGCTTCAATGTCTTCAGCTTTGCCGCTCAGACAATTTGAAAACCTTTTACTGTTCGCTGAGCATCGCTATTTAGAAAATATGGTTATCCAGCAGCAAGTCTCAAATATTGAGTTTACTAGCGGTGCACATACTAGGTTGCTCGATGTGACATGAAATTCATACCAAGGAAAAACAACGAAAACACAAAGTAAAAACTATGTGATCACAGGCGATAGAAATGGTGAAAAATAGAGTTAGCCCTCCACCAATACTGCCTAGTCTTCTGACTGAAAGTAGAAGCTTACGAATTGTAGTATACGCAATACACGAAGGCATGCATGCTCTCATATAAAGAAACAAGGAGGTAAAACAATTTAAAAATATCAAAGAACATCTATGACTACAATTACTACCCTTAGCTTACTCAATCCTTTTATTTCGAAACTTGAAAAGAGTGAAATCAGAGGAGCGAATTCTTTGGAATAGAACGAGCGTGCATAGACAAAAGAAGCTTAAGACAATGCAAAAATGAATAAAACCGCAAAAAAGGATCAGTTTCTCACATCCATACAAAAATAATCCAAATGTTAAATTCGTTAGCAACGTTTATTTATATAGCGAATGACGAATTGCAGGTCAGATTTTCAAAAAAGGACTGAGCAAGAATGCTAAGTCAAGGTAATAATTTTTTTCCTTCTAGCCAGTCGCGCTTAGTTCACATTTATTGGAAGCACACAACTCATTGCGAGAGCAGCTAATGATGAAGTGCAGCGGTGTGGAAAATTGATTCTCTCAAGTCACCGTGCAGAGCCTCTGTCAGGACCATCATTCGCTCCGTACCGATATAGAGGACCAAATTTCATTTGTTGATTTATAACCCCGGCATCGCAAAAAATTCATAGCATTAAGAGTCGCCAATACAATAAATAAAAAGGCAATATCTTCAGAACTTGAATAATAACATTGACCTCAGCCGACTTCATTTAAGGGTATAGAATATTCAGAACCGTCGCCCGTCACAGAACGATTTTAAGGTCAAATATAACTGAACTCTGTCGAGACCTCCACACAACACAACCCGATTAGATCACAAAGCATTAAAGGCAGATGGAAAAACACACCAGTTAATTCAAGACCATTTTAGTTACGAGCTCAAAAGTTCTATGAAGATTATAGTTTATCGATATTCTATACCTTTAATAGAAATACCGGTGAACACTGACGGAAATTTGAGACGTTCAAATGATAAGTTCTCAACGCTTGAACGAGCGCCTCTAACTTCTCGTGCAAAGAAGTATCGGCACCGGCACGCACAGAGGTAGAGGCAAGTGGACGAGTGCAAGATAGGGCACAGCTTTCAGCCTTCTCATGCCACGAATCAATATGGACAATCCATAAAGCTATCAATTAGTGACAGCTTTCTCAATTCACGGTAGACTGCGCCGCAGCCATGAATGCTTCAGTGAAGTTAAAAGAAAATGCAGTTACGGTTGATAATAAATACACGGTGGTCCATTTCATAGAGCTGCGACACTTGTGTGAGTTACCGCTATGTGAATAATTTACGGAATCATGCATTGGGAGTTGGATAATTCGTTTGTTGACTGCAATGATTAATGGGGAAGAACATTCGTTCAAGTCGAACAAATACAATATGAAAAATAACCTGAAAATTATACATTTAACCCTCAAACAACATAAAATCGATTGTCCCTATTGCACATAAAAGTTTGACTTTCGTATCCATTATAAGAACAGTTAAAAAGTGCCGAACAGCATATCAATAAAACCGGGAACTTGAAATTGAAGTCCAGGTTCTCGAGCTACATCAATCAGAATGATAAATAAACACACAATTAAAGAAGAATACCTCAAATTGAGCAGCGAGTGCTGCTGATTCTTCTTTAGAATTGCGTATGAAGGTGCAAAGACAGAATAGATTCTCGCAAACTGGAAGCCCTATTAACCGGCTCGACTTATTGGAGCCTGACATCATCAAATAACAAATAAGATACAAAAAATCATTACCTCAGAAGACGCGTAGGCGCGTTGACGTCGCATTGAACGCTTCAAAACACAAAACAATTGTTCTACATATTAAGATAGGGTGTTCACTCCGGTATTAATTCGTAACAACACTCAATGAACACACTCAACACTCAATGAACATACCCTACACTCAATGAACACAGCCTACACTCAATGAACACTCTCAACACTCAATGAACACTCTCAACACTCAATGTCTGTCGTAAAGAAACGCAGTGCGCACATCCTATCTAAATACAACCACACAATTTCAGCTTTTATGTCACTTCGTTTTGAGCTCCGGAATCGCGAGAGAGATATCAAGCTTCCACTCGACATCAATTCAAAAAAGAATCACGAGCAGCACGCAAGAGCACGAATGCTCCGAGAGAGCTACAGTGGCGATTTATCGGGCCGACGGAACAATAACTGCAGGAGTGCAGGGCTTCATTGTCACTTCGGTCGACAACAGAGAATGCATACAAATGAGCTCCTGGTACGTATGCGACTAATGACGTCATTGTATATGCATGCCGTAGAATAATGCTAGCCAAACTTTTTCGTTAAGTTGCCTAAGCTTTCACGAATGTTCTCCTCGAAGATGATCATGAAAAAATCGGCACTGATGTAAAGAGCACAATTATTGCACAGCAAGATAGAAATGACGGCGAAAAAGTACTTAAAACAACAAGCGTAAGATACGCAAGTAATTAGTAACCTTAAAACGAATGGACGCAGAAATTGAATTCAAATAAGTCTTCAATTTTTAATAAAGACATTATTACCATGAAGAACTAAAACAATTTGACATAAGAAACATACACACACAGATTTAAACGTATAACGCAGGAAAAAATAACATATGTGCATAATTTTTAATACTGCATGTCATATGCACGAAGCCAGGCTTGTGAGAGCAGACAAATATCGCACAACGTTCAAGAAAATATTCACCTTTACAAATATAAGCAAGTTCAATTTAAATGAAAAAACAACAACAACACCATGCCCTGTGTAAGCATTTCTTTACTTCCCCTATTTCAAGGAATGTAGCGTTCATTAAAATTTATTATACGACTTCTCCAAGATTGAGCATAAAGACTTGAGTTTGCTTGGATATCACCCAGACCAGACTCAAGTCGCCGGATATAATTTCCAGCATGTACCATCAATTTCACTCCAGTCACAGGATATAAGGGTTGGAATTCACAGAAATGTGAAACAACTGACCCACTCTGCTGAGACTCGTACACAAGGGATACAGAAGCCACGTACGAACACGTACGAACTTCCTTTACCACCCACCTTTGAATTTACTTGTTTTTCCTTATTTGAGCTTGCACATGTCTGCGCTATTTCACTGCCTTTACATAGGGCAGCAGCGCCTAATCAAAGCTACACGTCACTTAAAAATATATCATTGCAGACATTCTAAATTACCCAACCGAAAAATGCCTGTTCAGAAGAAAAGTAAATCTGATTGAAGATGAAATGAAGAAATAAATTCGACATACTACATGTTAAGCGTTAAAAACATATTTGATCTCTTAGACGATAAAGTTAAAAGTAAAAAGCAAATTAAGAACCAAACTTTCTTTCAAAATTATTCAGAGTACAGCGCTCCTCATATAAATCTAATCAAAGCTGAACGTTCAATGGGAATTATATGCAAACCTGGATAGAATGTCCTACGCTTGACATATGCGCTGCAGATCAAATGCAAAATATATTAACATGAAACGGATGGTTTGAGAACTCATTTTGTAAAAAAGGCTCGTATTTCAGTAGCAAAACAAACCGCTAGTGACTTTGCGATCAACTTTTATGTATATAAATATATATATAAGGAGGATATTTCAAACTAAAAACATTGGTCTCTTGATTTTCAGGAAACGTTAGATCTTTTTGAATTTCGACTGACAGCCACTTCAACTTTGCACATATACAGCAACGCATTTCAACGATTTTCATTTTACCAATATTAAGTAGTTAAGATCACTTCCTTAGGGGTTATTTTAAAACATAAGTAATTCCTGTGAGAGACAAGCTCACGCTTTGCTGGATAATTTCTGCGACAATCACTTGCGATATGACGGCGATCTTGACCGTCATTTTTAAGACAAAATCCTCGATTACAGTTGCACTAAGGACACAAGCAGCATCGACGGTGCCTACCTCGGCACAGTCCGCTCCTAACGATGGGAAAAGACATCGTGAGCCCGAGGTAACCTGACCAAGTTGAGGAAAAAATACATCGACTTGATTTGCTCGGATGATGCGTCACTCGTCTACCCAATAGCCAAGAAAACCGACGAATCATCATGAAGGCCCAACTAACTTGATGTAACGTACCGCACCGAGAGCCTCAATAGAATGTACATGGAAACACATGGAGACCATGACTTTTTAAGTCAATCACGCAGACAAAGAAAAATGAGACTTTTCTCAGCAGGAGAGCAATTTGACAATGAATTATCGTTGAGGGTAAACACTGACAGCCATGACAAGTAAATTTTCTTAAGCTTTGATTACAATCGGCACTAAAACAGAAAATCAACAGCAAAAATAAATTTACTTATTCTAATATATGAGAATTTCACGCTCAAATTAATTTAAATTTTGTTCGTTGAAAGTACCCAATAGATATCTCTTACATCAGCACATTATCGGAAATTATAAATCCATCAGTACAACAACGTTAGAGATTACAAACAGCGTTTTCCATGAAAAGAACTTGGGTACTTGAATTAAGTATAAACTTGTCGCTAGGAAAAGAATGATATTTTTCGCTAAGGAATAACAGAGACGCTTTCCATGATACACAGCTCAATTTGCACGCATTGTAAGCATAAGACAAAGTCCCAATGTTAGACATCGAAACACCAAAAAAAGTAACCGGCTACTTAGAGCGCAAGGTAAAAGCACAGGATAGTTTCTGGAGTGCATACGATCCTGGTCGGGAAAGAGAGCGACGAAGTGCATTAGATGAATTCCTCGAATCTTTCAGTACTCCGGGAGGCCCACTCCCATGCATAACTGGGCCAGCACACCTGGAGGTCCATGCAGTTCACACTAAGGAAATGCCTATCCGTTAACGGGGAAAGCATGTGTAGTATATATAGCTGCATTACGCTGCGAAGGTGTTACTTCAACATATTTGAAGCGCTAACATTTCGAGGTCTAAATACGCGCGTTTCATCGAACCGCTCGTTTCTACACGGAAGTTAAAAATACATTGTACAAGCAAAACCAACAACTGAACTCGCTGAAGAAGGTCTGGTAATTTAAAAAGGAAAAATATAATTGGAAATCAAATCGAAAGTTTTTACATTCGAAATAGGTACAGATTAAACTACTGTTGGTTCAAAGCTCCATATCCACATACCACGTGATCCAAAGTGAGCGAAAAGAAAGGACCGTTTAATATGGACTACAGATAAAAGGAAGCCTGTGCACAAGCTATGTTCCCATACATGATCCCTTGTGCATAGAAACAGCAAGTTAAGAATTAAAAAGAAGGAAAGACAAAGAACAGATAGCGAAGAAGGCCGGAAATTGAAAAAAAACTGAGTGGCCATGAAAAATAGCAGTCCCGAACGCCAGTCTATGGCTGAGGTAAACTAGCAGTGTCCCTTCTAAGGGATGCCAGCACCCATACTATGCGGGAGACAAACATAATCCTATTGCCTATCCTACACCCCCTGATCGAACGAATCCATTTCCGCCTTTACTTCCCCTGACATCAAAACAAATGAACATGTATCGCTAAAGCTAATCTCGAATAATTTCTAACTTTGCTAATACCCCATAAAAACTTCGCTCAGCCAGTGGTACAAAATAGCACAAACGTGGGACAAAAACCACCACAACATTTAGTCACGCCTTCGCTGACGGCGCTGGTCGGCTTCAGGGTGCAGTGGCTAATGCAGTCCGCTTCAGGTGAGGAGGGCCCAGGTTCTACTCCCGGCTGCAAAAGTAAGCGGATTTTTTCCGAGTGTTTCCCTTGGGAATGAAATCTTAAGCCCTACGTTCTTCACAGCCCTGAAAGGCCATGTGACCAACTATGAAGCATTTAAAAACCAAATGATGTACTGCATGTCAACTCTGCAGTAATAATGTTTCGATGTTCCTACGTAAGGATGTCACCCCGACCTAGCCGCGGTCAGGCACGAGTACGCCTGCTGTGCTCCTGTGTTTCAAGCTTTGGTCAGGGTCCTTGCTTCTCAAATAAGTTTCGGGAAACAGAAAAAAGTTTACCAAGTGGAAAGGGACATGCGTTCCTCAAAAAGATCACATTCAAAACTCAGGTCAAACAAATGCCATTTCATATAATTTTGAGGTGTGTAATTTTGTGGCAGATTTGTTGAAGTTCATGCAGACGCACCTTAATCATCATGTCAAACATTGATTCACTAAAGTAATTCATTGTCATAATAGTTAACGGATCCCAATATTAATTAGAAGTGATTACTAGTGAAAAACCACTAACACAATGGAAATTCAAATGCATCTGAAGTCATTACCAATTAATATAGTGTCTAAAAAGATAGAAGCCATCCATTACAAATTAAACGTCACTCTTTAAAGAATTATTTAGTCAAAATCTGGTATGAACAGAAACGCAACATGCAAACAAAGGCCTACCGCTATGGCTACAATTAAACCGTATGGGTGCTGAGAACATCCAGTGCGCGTGCAACCATTAGAGACCGAACACCTTTAGTTTTGCTTCGACCTGAAACCGGTGTGGTGTCAGTGTGATGTCGGTCCGCTTTTCACGGCTGTCCTTCAAGGCAGACACTCCACGATATTGCGTTACGTTCCCGCAGAAATTTGGATCCATTTCTCTCTCAACATGACGAAACTACGGCGGTTTGGTTTGGGGCTCTGTCGGCGCTTCAGATTATATACATCGGAGCCCACTGCGGGTCCCTCAGGGGTGGTGCTCTGATAGAGCCATCGAACGCCACGAAGTGATTATTTTATTGCAGTGAATTTACAATCACAGGCACTCGATCACAAAAGAGGGTTCTTCCACCACGAAAATAAAATAATGGACAGCTTGGGCCTGCTCAACTACAAATTAAAACCTCAACAACTTTCTCTGAGAATAGTCAATTTTACAATGGGTAGTTGAGAAATCTTTTATCCTCAAGTCATAATCGAGTCAGCACTCGGAAACCAGATTTTTCGTCCGATCACCACACTACGCACGTAATGGTCGAGAGAATGCGTTTTCATCACTCCTGTGTGAAATGACGACACAACAACACGTAATCGACGTGCAACAATTTACGTAATGTGACGCGTAAGTTGTATGCACAATAGCTGCAGTGCAAACTTGTACACGTCTATAAGCGTTCGACATTTTTTGAGAGGTTTTGATAAACTGAGTGAAGTACAAGCAAAACTTAACTAGCAACTCGTACCACACTTGTCAATAATTCATCAACCAACGTCAACTCCGCACCTGCAATCAAATTTTTCCTCAGCCGACGATTCTGAACACCTGAGTATAGAAATAGTGATACGAAAAAGTGGTAACAGTAACAGGTTCAGAGCGATATCTCCCACCCATATTCCCGCCTATAGAAAATTTTCGCCAACAAGCCAATCAACCGAATAAATATGCAGCAACTTGAAGAATGGTTATGAATTTTAAGGACTGAGCATGTCGTCCTTAAACTAAAAACAATAGGAGAGACACTATATGGAAGAACTTAAAATGAAAAGAAGAACAAACGTAAACAGGTACATTTTTTGGTAAAAAGCAAACGATTCGGAATACAATAATTCCATCTTCAGTGCTGAAAAATATAGAAATGTAAAATGTAAAACGAAATGAAATACAAAATTCCGTTACGAAAAATAATCTATTCACTAGAGGTAAAAACTCTATAAAAAGCTAAGCTCGCACTCAACCACACACATGCCCGCAGCTACTCACACACGCGCCTGCAGACGTGTGCCAGCAGGTGGGAGCGATGTGTAATTTGGCGGCACTTTGATCTTTATTTAAAGGAAGGCTTATGGGTGTAAATGAAAAGGGATTCCAAAATTCGAAAATCTTGTTCATTATTTGCTCTGCAGAGGGTTGAAAATTGGTGATTTTTAGCACATGGCTGAAGTTCTCACAACGATCTTTAATAAAAATTTTCAGTCGTATTTACAAAGGATATTAAAAACTTATATAACTACATTATTCCATAGAACATACCGGATTCCCAGTTCCTACGAAATTTTCCATAGTGAAGTTGAACATATTCACAAGCTGTCAACCCAAAATAAATTCCACAAATTTTAATCAATAAACTGCTCAGGAACTTTCTAGATAGGAAATTTAATCCTCCTGCCGTCACCCGAGCGCAGCACAGCAGATGCTGTGCGTGGAATTGCAGTTCTCGGGTTATTTGAATGTGGGCCTGGGAAGGGAGGTGTTGGCTCTGATCCTGGAGTTCTATATTTCAATTGATATCATAGTTATTGATATTAAAAGTTTCAAGATTGCGATAACATGTACTGATTAACGGTAACATGTACTGATTAGCGGTAACATGTACTTATTAGCGGTAACATGTACTTATTAGCGGTAACATGTACTGATTAGCGGTAACATGTACTGATTAGCGGGTAACATGTACTGATTAGCGGGTAACATGTACTGATTAGCGGTAACATGTACTGATTAGCGGTAACATGTATTGATTAGCCGTATTATTTTGCTAAATTTTTACCAAACAACTCGAAAAGTCTTTGCATTAGAAATAATTTAGCATGAAATAAAAAAGCACAGAAGTGTTTTGATATCTGGCCAGGGAGCTATAAATTTGCATCCTATAGCGATACATCAGCGTTCAAGACTCAGTTGGAGATACGAAAAATTAAATAGAAATTCAGTATTATATCACGTAACGCTCAATACCTCGGCAACGCTCAATGATAGTGTGGAGTGCAGCCTTAGAAGTCGGTCAGTGAATAAAAAAAAATTTCAAATATCTTATGATAATTGTAAAAAGAAGAACTCGGTGCAAGCAGCGCACGAGATTCTTGACAGTATGAAGTCTCCAAAGAACAGCAATGAAGACTGTCATCAGAGGTGTGTTTTTTTCTTTTCGATGGCTGTAACTATATAAATATTTTCTTCTATTCAATACATCAACTTAAGTTGGAGGAATTTAAAAATAAACTGATGGAAATTTTTTAATATTCGTTGTGGACCAGGTATGGGGGCAGTATATTTAAATTTTGAAAAACTCTCCTTTCGAAAATTTATATTATCACCCTTACTTTGTACGCAATTGTATCACCATCGACTCGTCGAGAAGAAGACTTGATACCACCAAAATAAAGCTCATAAATAAGAAAATGGGAGTGACACAGAGGCGCAGCGTAAAGGCTAGGGCTAAAATTAAAAACACAAGGACACGTCGAGTGAAGCTAATTTCGAAGTTTGTAAACCGAGTTCCTGTTCAGTTTTCTTATGTTTACAGAGCATTTGCTTCCCTTCAATAACTCTACGGTGAGACTTACAGGGATTTGCCCACGAATAAAATTCAGGAAAATCGTTTTTTATAAGCCAAAATAAAAATTTTGTTGTAATATTTGCAAACATATGAACTTAAAGTGTGTTCTAAAGTGAATAATTTCCTTTCAATTACATCATAAAAACAAATATGAACTGATTCCTGTTTATTAAGGATGAGTTTGGAAACCAAGCTCCGGAAGCTGTACATTTTCAGTTAGAACTTAAAAAAACAGAGCGGCTTCGCTTTCCGAGTGAGGGACGAAAGCTAATTTGCTCCACAAGCGAAGCCACGGGCTTCGTGAAGCTGAGAAAAACCCTAAATTTCCTTCTAGAGCTTCTTAAACTGAATAGATCGTTGGACTTTTTCTTACAAGTTTAAAGCGAGGTCTTTCAAAACTACTGCTCTGGTGAACCTGTAATTGGCCAGAATATTGACTGAAGAATAGACTGGTAAAAACGAGTTCGATTTGAAAAGTTTGAATTATCGTAACGCTCAAAGCTCAAAGATTATCGCAAGCCCAAGCAAGCGAACACATTCAAGTTTCTACATCAGCACAACTAAATAGATCACATACTCGAGCTTCTCTTACACAGAGAGAATACGCCAGTGAAACTAAGGTACTTAGATACAATCGAAAAGTAGTACAACGAAATCCGTCGAGCACACTTGCATGGGATTATACGTAATTTTCCTGCTCAAAACGTTTCTCAGAATTATTCGTAGGAGAGAGAAATGTAAGTATTATCAATAACGATGCAAACGTAACTGCCAAAGTATACATGCGGGTTGTAAACATCAACAGTAAAAAAAAAGGCCGAGATAGTATCAACGACATAACACAAAAGTATATATACTAGTGGGTCTAGAGAAACAGCAAGCTCATGGAAATGAGTCACCTTTCCACAAGTGTTACTCTCGGCACGAATAATGCCACACAGCTGGCTCGCGACGGACGAATTTCAGCAGATGTGTTGCTCTAAATCAAACCGTAGAGGTGACGCAGGAGCTGAGGAACACTTGGTGAGGCCGACGTGAAAAGGTTCTAACGAAGAAGAATGTAGGAAATTGATAAGTATCATGGAGAAGAAGTTCAAAATAAATTGATTAACACGGTCGCGGGGGGTGATGACTACACGTGACACGCACAGATGCGAGAATGTGACAAGCGACTTGCACCTTGCACGCTCGGGCACGTACGTTCAACTAAATTGGATGTGAGACGTCCGCTGCCCGCTGAGTGCAAGAAAAACATCAAGAGATGTTAGGATAGACTGATCGGCAGATTAAGAAACAATTTTCATGAAGAAAGAACTGGAGTTAACTATCAAGAAATGAATAAAAATCATAGCATGCCGTCTAAAAATTAAAAAAATATTCCAGCCGGTTAAGGATGAACGGTCAAGTAGTAGTAGAAGTAGGATTTTCCCGCACTTCTGTGACTTAGACGATCTCGCACCGACAAAGAAGGGACTATTTAGTACGAACTGAAGAAAACGGGGAATCGATACGCAAGGTGTATTTCCACTCATGATCCCCTAGGCATACAAACAAAATGTTAACTAAGAAGAGGAAGAAAAGACAAAGAAGAAACAGCTATGAAGAGGTGAAAATGAAGAAAGTAAAGCAGGCCCGAAAGACAGAAGTCCCAAACGCTTTCTATAGCTGGGGTAGCCTAACAGTGCCCCTGGGATCGAAAGATCGGCCGAGAAAGTGCGGACTGTCGTGCCGCTCGAATAGAACAACTTTGCATGCCTAGCCACTGTGACTTAAGTGATCAGAACGATGCTACTAAATTGCTCATGGTCTTGCCTTTAGCGTGAACGCTTAGTTTAACAACAGAGTTCAATATTTTACTGCATCCTTTAAGAAATTTCTTTGTTCAAGGGCTCATTTTTCAAACACATAAAATGTGTCAAAATATCTATCAAACAAAATGCAAATTCGAGACACGCCGAAAGTTTGAGTGTCTCAAATGGCTTGAAAATTATTCATGAATTCAAAATTTCAGGCGTCTCAAACACACACTTGTACTTTCATGCACGCCGCTGCTAACGAATATTTTCATGGATTAAATTGGCTCTGAAGAATGCGGGAACATTTACAATATGGACATAAAATAAATCTATGTATTTACATAAAGTTTCGGTTATACGAACAATTTTCACTAGGGTACATAAACTACATATAAAGTTTTCCCGACCAATCCTGTTCATGAAATAGAAATTTGTTATCATTTGATCGTCCACCTTCTCTAAATTTCTGGGTGTTGGAGCCGTCATCACGAGGCGTTCGAGTATCCTACGCCAAAAGAAACTGCTCATTTTGAACTCAATTTGTAGTAAAATACTTTCAGTGGAGCGACTTTTCAAATGAATGCCAGGGCACAGCTGAAGTTAAATTAGTGAAGATATTTTCAAGCGCGCATAAAACAGGAGAATTCAAACGAGTTATATAAGCCTCAATACATGGCACATCAACGGTCCCTCTAAAACAATACACGCGTTCTCCTCCAAAGTTCTTCAGATACACCATATAACTATCAAAATATCAAAGGTTTCCCATCACATTGCTATTCAGTAGAATTTTCCTAAACGGAAATCCTAGGCTTATTTTGGAAGTGAATCTGTTTGCCACGAAGTAGTCTGGTCCGGCTGCAGGAGGAGTGGCGTCGCTCGCAACAATACAAGGTATGTTCAAGAGACCGTATGAAGCCAAATCCACTGGAAGCGATCGAAATCTGCCGATGCAGGTCGGTACCTTCATTGAAATTCATCGGACGAGAGCAATCAGATATTCTGTTTTTCGTGATGAATCTTAATGAGGAGCTGAGGGATGCAAGACAGGGCGTCGCTCCTGCAGTGAGCGAGACGTGAGCAGCGGCCGGCATCCTGACTTGGCGCATTTTCAAACCGGTTACCGAAATTAGAGGGTCCATTGCCATTTCTTTAAATGAAAACTCAACCTTAGCGGCCATAATTGCAACATTCGGCGCAGTTCATCGTAGCCTAAATGCCTGCATGCTCACTGGAAGTAGAAATTTTGTACATTCAGTGAGGGTCCGAGTGCATCGTGTGATAGCGTACACGCGGCGGGGCGCTGCCTTTACATTGAGTTCTCGTCCACTAGCGACGAGCGCAGACACAAACAGACTAGCTTTTCTCCCCATTTTCAATTACAGAAGTGGAACGGTGCCTTTGGTACCTTTGCCCAAAAATATACGGTAATGAGGTTCAGAAATAAAAACACAAATTTCTGCAAATGACACAACAAAATCAGATGAATAAAACCGTAAGTATATGAGAACCATTTATTCCATAGAAATAAGAGCACACGGAAACGTTTTTAAAAATTTCTTAAAGGAATCTTACTATAGTACTGGTTCGAAAGTCGTAGATTGCTTATGAATATTTCGGTGCGGTAGGTTTGCTACGTGCTCGTACTACTTACTCCCTGTTGTTACCAAAAGCACTCCCCTTCCCTACACCCCCCGCAACAGCGTAAATTCACCAAAGGTCTTCGATAATGATCGCGAGTCTAGGTATCAGATAGGCTTATTAGATCGAAAACGGTGAAATTCTTTTGCACTTGCATGTTATGGCTCCCAAAATGTTTTCATATTTAGTATCCATACTACTCGCTCATGGATACTTTAAAAACTTTTAGCTGGAAGCAGACGCGCAGCAGAATTTATAATGATTCGTGCATTTTCAAGATAGTCAAGTCTTTTTCTTATCGAAAGTTTGAGCGCCGTCATCAGTGAATGATCGTGCTTCATCGAACACTTGAAAGGACTTCAGGGCACGGCTCGAAAAACGGGCTCAGATTTACTGAAAATGAGATTTCGAGTCAGCTCCAGACGCCACTCACAACAGAATACATTTCCATCAAAATCTGAGGAATAACCGTTCCTACAAGGAACACAGATGTTCTTAGCGAGCCCCACCTTGGATAAAAATGTAAAGTTTGATAAGGAAACACAAAAGCTTATTTCGATATACGATCAAAATATTACAGCCAATAAATGAACTAAGAAGAATGGATGGAACATGCATCCAAAAGCGAAACTAAAGGCACTGGCTTGATCATGAAACGATGCATCGACTTGAAATTGAGTCATACGTCTTGAGCGGCCCCCAGCATCGTGCACGTACGCAGCGCAAAAGCTGATGCTATTATACTGGCCTCACTAAAGTGTGACCGGCCTGTACGACCGCCTCACTCCTGCAGGGTGAACATAAAATGGCAATTAAGAAACCCATGGGCGAGGAGCACCGAGCAAACAAAAACGTGGAGACCTCAAATTTGCATGGATTGCGATCGCACCACAATGGGCGATGTACACTGATACGAGTTTCCAATGTGGTTATTTGCGCATCAAATCAGTGGTCCTAGCAATATATTTTTGGAACAAAACATAGGGCAGTATGATGCTATAAACATCAGTAAGATAGAAAACGAAGTTTGAAGCGAAAATAAAAATCTGGAAAGAGTCTTCAAAAAACCGAACCATTGAATGAACTACTGGATTTGATCAGTGAACGAAAAAAAAACACAAGTACGAGAGTAATTTTTTGTAGCAGGAACGTATCCATAATAGAGAGTTAATTTCTAACATTACCGAGGAAATTAGTACAACACAGTGTGCTACTTGTGCTACACAGACACAGCACAAGACTGGAAGGACACGTTCACACGACACATCCTTTAACAAGCTCCGCGCAACCTGCGGCCATTTAGCTCTTGAAGAAGTCTTTGATCCTAGACCACTGATTGGATCCTTGGAAAGAAGCAGCAGTAGCAGCACCAGAAGAAGGATATACAAAGGCAAGTAAATCAAAAGGAACATGTGGAGTTATGCTATTAAACTCGCGTCAAGTACGCGGAGCTCATGGGCGGTACTGATTGCAACTGAAATCAATTTCTTTCCTAAGGAATGAAAGTTATCAAACTTGCGCGG
Organism: Orchestia grillus; assembly: GCA_014899125.1. Classification (NCBI taxonomy): domain Eukaryota; kingdom Metazoa; phylum Arthropoda; class Malacostraca; order Amphipoda; family Talitridae; genus Orchestia; species Orchestia grillus. Next base: position 19,521 of record VOMN01103665.1, read on the forward strand.
CTCACCATTTAATAAAAAGCAGCTAGAATGATGTAACCCATACTCAAGTCGTTTTTTTTTTTGTGATTAGAAAACAGTAATTTACACGATTTGGTAAACACAATAATCAATGTTTTTTTGTATCATGACGAGTACGAAAGTCAATAATAAAAATAAAAGTGGAGTGAATTGAAATGATTCGCCCCACAACACAATCCCACTAGGAGCCGTCAGTAGGCAGCACAAAACACGACAAAAGTGGGACGAGGAGGTCCACAAAGGCACATAATATGGCTGTGGTAACGGCAGAGCGGTTCTTCTCACCTTGAGTACTTCTCTATTCTCCGCAAAGTGACTTTAAATGACTTGGGCAAGACTTGGATGCCGTCCTTTTCTGAAGCGACCACTTCAAGATTTTCATGAATTTCAATGGGGCTTGGAGGCGGCAGACTCGATCGCGTCGTTTTCCGGAGGCTGATCGCGGGGAATAAGCCCCGAAGATGGTCGTAGTCACAGCAATTATGTTTACAGAAAACGTGCTATGTTAGCATCAGCAAGAGACGCTATAACAAAGCTCAAAAATGCAGAGCAAACTTCGAAACTCCGGATTTGAAAGTTTTCCAAGTAACTGAGGGAGTAAACTTGTTTTCAAAAATACTATTCGCCCTCTAGACGTCCTCTATCATTCTTTACACAGTGTTCGTTATATTCATGATCACCCTTCATGGGCATAGGATAGGCAGTAGGGTTAGGAGAATTAGGTTCGTCTATTCTATGCTACGGGGACTTGCGACTCCAGGGGAGCACTGTTAAATTACCTCAGTTATAGGTAGGCCTCCAGGAATTTTCATCTACCGCGCCCACTTTCCCTCTTTCCATTTTCATACCTACTTCGTCAGCTTTTCTTCGTCTTTACTTCACCTTCCTTTTTAATTCGCTGTTTCAATGCGTAGAAAATCCAGTGAGGGAATACACTTGTGCTTAGATTCTACATTTCCTATAATCCATACTTAATGGACCCTCTTCCTCTTTGCTCTTTGAATCACATTCTATGTGGATAGAGAGATTTGAACTATCCAAAAATCAATTTATAAATTCACAATCAAAATTAAACGTGCCCAGAAATGCGCTTACGCACCTCCTCGTATAATAATTTACTGCTCATACTGGTAAATATCACAGAATGAACGTACTGCTTCCTCATTTTTCATTCCAGTCAGTATCCACTAACAAATACTTTTTAATATCATTATCTGAACAAAAAACTACTGTACTAGAAGTCGATAAATAAAACAACGAATACTGAGTAGTATTATAAGATGTGAACTTTGCGACACGCACGCAGTTACAAGCCAAGTTTGGCACAAAAGTTGGGGCTGGCAGAGCTAACTCGGCGCTCAAAATTCGGAACAAACAAAGCAACTCGCTGACACTCAAAGTGCAGGCCGAGAAAAGAGGCGATAGAGCAATAGAGCTGCAGGCACACGCCGGAACGGGCCTCGTATGGGATTTGACAGCATATGCCAGTGGTAAAGCCTACAATCGCAGCCCAGATGACAACAGCTTTTTTCAGGCTTGTCGGATACGATGCGTAGAGCAAGCTTATAACGCTGAAGCTCAACACTGGCCTCATTCAAATCAAAATCATGAGTTAGGCAGACAAAAGGCTGCTTTGATACGACCAGGAGAGTCTAGCAATAGGCATGCTGTGAACCTAAAATGTTACTACTCACCTAAACGAGATCAAAACGTTCTTTGGTAAATTACTTCAAGTATTGACAGGAAGATAATGTGTTAAAATGAACTTAAAATAGTTGATTGTACCTACTTCAATCCCAAAATATGAAGAATTAAAAATCCAGGTAAAGATATCACAGAAAATGAGCGGATAATAATACGAGAAAAAAATTCAAACGAGGTAAGTAGGAGTAGAAATATATTAATATTTACCAGCTTTCAATATTGGCAATTAAAGATTGATGCATTTTTTGAGAACTCAAGTTTAGTTGAGAACATATTTTATTTTATTAACCGATCAGGATAATGCTAGCGTCGATCCATTATTATAAAAATTCTTATGTTTATCGATGGTAAACAATGCAATCAAATAGTTTTATTCGGTAGCAAGATACGTGATATTGCACCGACAACTTCACCTACAAACTTCCTCGTTTAGACAACTTGATTTAGGATTTCCGGCTTCAAATACGAACCCGCAGCCGATCTCCCACAGGTTGAGCAAATACAAAACTTCTGGTCCATATGCAACAATGTAATTTATTTTCGGGTAAAGATGATTGCGGTGCAGTATTTCCTTTTTATGCCGGAAACTCCCTAATTAATTACTTTCTCGAAATATTCATACATCATCGACCAATGGAAACTGAAGAACAAAATGTTATCGTACGATCCTGACAACGATGTATCGCTAGAAATGTAATATCATGAAATATTTTGGTAATGATGCACACAAGATTTAGTAAAGATGCATACAAATTATTCTAAAATGTTATCCATTTCCCACAAATCCTCGATTAATTACGCAAAAAAAATTAAGGAAGAGTATTTTTAAACTCCGAGATAAATTAATATTCCTAGCTAGAAAATATTTCGTGCAGGATCGAAGAACGTCTTTCTTGCTAACCAGTAAATATAATCGAGGCGGAGGAACGAGTGAAGTCGACCGCACGAAGAGCGAGAGCGTTTCAGTCCCGGTCGGAATTGGCGCACGGCGACGGGCTGCATCGCCTCCGTAATGGGCTGGTCGTCCCTGGCTTTCATTGGATTCGGCGCCTAGAGGAGGATCTAATCGGATACAAGAGCCCACCGGGCCTGATTGGAAACAGAAATCTGTGCATACATCAAAGATTGCACCCTAAATTCTTTTTCCCGTCGGGAGAAAACAATAGTAATCCTGGCACTATATTGAACATGAACGAGAGGCGTTGAAAAATAGAATGTGAATTTAAGTCTTTGGGAAATGAAAACGTAACTATTCTCTCAGGAGAAAAGCAAGAGGCGAACTGTCAAAATTCGAGAAATTTGTGAGATGTCCTCTCATGACATGCTATAAAAATAGGAGCGGGGAATATCCCACGAGAACAGAAAACTGTCAAATAATTCAAATCAAAATAATTTAGTTCCACAGACTCTCATTATTAGATGAAAGCGTAGACCATTTATATATTTAAAATGAAAACTTGGGATTAAAATGCAGAGCGCAAGCTATTTCGGCACAGACGAAGCATTGACAAAAAGCGCGTCAAAATACACGACTTGAAAGAATTCTACAACAACCTAAAGTTCCAGGGACAAATTGCGCAAGTTTGTATATTTTTGAGGGAATGAAGGAGCGTCTCCTCCTACCACGCTCAGATTTAGCTGATTTTTGGCCTCTGACGCAGACAAATGATCTCGTGTGCCTCAATTACTTTCTGATAAATGACCTCGGGGAACATTTTCCAACAGCGATTCGAGCAAAAGGAAACTATAGGAGTCCCCGTAGCATTTCTGTCATAAATGACGCCTCCAACCAGGGACACACAAACCATTTTTTCTGAACTTTACGACAATTTCCTCGTTCGCAGCTGCTGCATCTCACTTGGGAGATACATGAAATAGTTAGACCGGCTCTAAGATACCAACTCAATTTATCAAAGTGTCAATCAAACTACTTATGCAGAAACTTAAGTTCTTTCGCATTTTGAAACATCAAGAGCTTTCCGGGCGCCGGGACGCTGCTTTCGAAAGATTATTCAAAATCTCAAATCTAATAAAATAGTTCAAACTTTCAATCTGTAGGGTGAATCGATTAAAAAATTAAATATTTTAAATGCGAGAGGATATAATAGAGCAGCAATGCAGTATATCGAGGAATTCGCGAACCACGGATCGTGAAAGCCGTGTCAAAATGATTAGAAATCCCAATCGTAGCAAATAAATTCCTGAAAAAAGGAATCCAGTCGACGATATCGCATCGAATTCTTGCTTTCATATTTCGAGAACGAACACATCGCATAAATTTTCCGAAGTTGTGGAGTAAAAATACTTAATTACACTCAAATGAAATTTCAAAAATTGAAGCCCGACTCCGAGTACCAATTAACTTATAGACGGGAAAACTGAATTTGCATTCTGTGTAAGTTTTGCTGGACACTGCCATTGGGCAATGATGGGAGGCGATACGATCGCCATCTTCTGCAAGAGAATGAGGACTACACGTATGACACTGAAAAAAATTTAAATAGATTTCGCCCACGTTAACCTGAAGTGCCTGAAGTCTTTCGAGGAGGCTGTAAGTCGAAGGACAGGGACATATGTTGTGACCAAACTAACATCACAGGCAACTTAACTAACATCACAGGCAACTAAACTAACATCACTGGAAAGCAAACTAACATCACAGGCAACCGAACTAATATCACNACCGAACTAACATCACAGGCAACCGAACTAACATCACGGTTCTCAGAATATGGCAAGCAATGTCCAGATGTGTAAACTAAACGAAGCAAACTTCATAAGCAAAGTTGTGATGAGAGAGACGTGGAAGCAAGTATATAATAACAGAAGGAAATTTCATCTATTTTTGGGGCAGTTAATCTTCATACATACATAAATACAAACATAAAAACATAGACACATACGTACCGTTATTCGAATGTCATACCCGCACTTATTGCTGGAATCAGTTCAGCTAATGGGTGCTGAAATAATTGCTCATTACCAAATATGAAGCGTCTGTTGTGACTGCCGAGGCTGTACCTACTCGCGCAAACAAGACTAAAGAAAAGTAAGGTAAATATTCAACACACTCGGGCAATAATGAGCCACATAAGAAAAAAAATTGAAAACAAATTCTGTACAGGAATTTCATGTTATTGAATTAATGTTTGATGAGTACTACTGGGATTTAGACACAATACTGATGAATTTCAGACCTTAGAAAATGATGAATTCGAAAGGGATTTTAATTGATGAATTTTGACATTCAAAATCAATATGAAGAAAGTTTTTACCATGAATGTTCATATTAACATAATCAAACGTTTTTACAAGGAATATAACGCTAAGGTTCTTCCTCCTATTTGAAGGATATTTACTGTTTCTATACATGGAACAAAGAAAGGTTTAGACGACTTCCAACTGACATTTAGAACGTATTCGACTTCGATACTCACGGTCTCGAGGGTTTTGTCTTCGGTGGAGAGCAGAGGTTCGCCCGCGGTCCTCGACAGCCTGACCGCGGTGCGATGTTCCGGCGCCATTCAATGCGTCAACAGTCGGATGAAGTCGCCCTTTTTCTTCGAACACTCCGGTGGTACCTGGTAATTTTCTAGCTGACAAGTTGAGCGCTCTTTTATCGCGCGTTTGTTCGCTGGCAAGTTTAAGAGACGAGGACCGAAGGCCACGATTCATCTCTGCAGAATTGGTAGATACCCTGAATGGACTGATCTGCTCACTGACTCCAATCATTGTTTCGAAGTCTCTTTTCACATCGTGTTTTTTTTCGCTGACGTGTCTCAGAAGTTCTATTTCGCCTTTCTTCGGGAGGGAATCATTCGACATCGTTGCTCTGGTGTTCTTCTCAAACTCAGGAGAGGTTGTTTCTTTTTCAACAGATGTCTTCGAGGCAGATTTCTTTTTGTAAATATGTTCCACAACACGCTCCGTTGAACTACCAGATTCTATCCAAATCGAATCTTTTTCGTAGACTCCAATCCTCCGTTCGCGACTCCTCAGATAGAGTTTTCTCGCCTCATGTATTAGAACTCTGTCAATGGACCCACCAATCAAACCCTCTACGAATTCGACGGCTTCTCTTTCATACCCTAGGAGGAAACCGGTGTGAAGCAAAGAAGCGCTTGACAGTATTTCAAAAGTAGAGTGAAGACCTCCAGCTCGGTCAACGGGGTGAGACGTCCTTTGAACACCTTGATTTGAAAGCGACTTCTTGGCCGGCGCACCAAGAGATGATTCAGCTGATCTTGGTTTCTTTTCCAGCAATTTATCCGCGAATTTTAACGGTGAAATTTTTGTTTTCGACTGAGATTCTTCACTCTCGCCGTTTTCTACCTGAACGTCGGAAAAAGAAAGCTCTGGTACACTGGCATTTGAAGAAGACTTGTTCGATGCATTTGTCACCCTTTCAACTAATTGAGAAAAAGTACAATTGAAAAAATTCGTTGATGAATTGTGCCTATGAGCTTTCAAGTAGTCTTGAAACCTGATAATAAATTCAGAGTTGTCGTGTACCCCAACATGCTGAATTTTTTTTGCATTTTCTCTCTCGTTCAAAATACCTCGGTTAAGAAGTTTTGCTCTCCAAGGGTCAGCAGCACTTGGCCTGCTCGCATTTTTCCGGCCTGCAACGATTTGTTCGGCAGCGGCCTCTTCTGCCTTGGAATCGAATTCGCGCCTGTGCCTACGAGCCGCTACAGCGTCGTCGTCGCGTATTTCAGAGAGGCTCCATTTGTAAGAAAGGTGCTCCAGATCTTCCTTCTTGCACGTAAAACAAATGCTTTCGAATACCACACGGTCAGTTGCGCCAAACGGCAGATAGCTGTCAAAATGGCGTATCATGCCGACGCTGCAAAGACAAAAAATAAAATCATCAGAATTATAAGAACTGATGTTTATGAGGTAGGGGCAGTGATGCAAAACTAATGAAATGATCTGTTTATCAAGCGGGAAAATGTCGTTGAAAATTTTGCTACGACGGATCTCCAATTCGTAAATATGCAGAAAAAAAGGCACAAATCATAAAAGATTCGTGAGACTTCAAAATAGCGATATTTTTCGGCAAATAAATTTAATACCTATCACTCAGGATCAATCTTCAGCAGTGTTCGTTTTTTACGTGAGAAATCATGGACAAATGCAGAAAAATTCGTTTCCTCAATGAAACACTGAGCGAACAGTAGGCTAAATGAAATGTCAGTTCTAAGTACTTTGGTGTCACTTGATCGATTTTATGTGAACAGACACAGCGAACGTACGAGTGGCACTTTACTACTAGTATTAAATGAGTTACTTTCACGCTACGAAACGAAGCTGCTCGTTTCATACAAATTTGCGCATCATTTATTCATTTGGTGACAAAATCCCGGCGATGACCGCCTGACATACACGCATTAGCATTTCATTTCATGAACCATAATGCAAAATGACACCTTCAGATATTCAAATTTTATATCAATTTCAATTATTCTCACTGCATCAAATTCACGAGCAAATAATAACACAGGAAAAGCGAATCATAGAAAAATACGAGAAGATGAACGCAAGATCTGTGACCAGTATCGCTCTTTAGAAGTGAATTTCGTGCGTTTCTCTCGGTAATTCGGCGGCCGTAATGCGAGAGGCAAGAGGGTCGGTTGTGAGCAGGACCCACAGACGTACAGCAGGCCCTCCTCAGCTCACCTGAACAGATAAGACTAATGGGCCGAGGCTATATAACTAAACCTCAGGTCGTGAAAATTATTCTTAGGCGAGAATAATGCGCTGCAAGTTCTAAAAAGATGACGCGCGTAGATACTACGTAGAGTGCGCAACGAAACCAAGTCAGTGAACAATACTCGTCGTACGCACGGTAAACAGACTACATCAAAGTTTTTTTTTACACAGCACGGAATGTACATGAACATTACCCAACTATGAAAGGACAGAAACTTAGAAAATGGTCGAAGTCTCAAGCCAAGATTGCTTGACGTAGCGGACCACCTCATTCGTAACGAAAATAAAAAATATAATAACGTACCATGCACAGCACTAGCAAAATTACCAATGTAGTACATACAGCACGTGGTAAAACTATATTTTTAATTGAAATAGAGATATATTCAAACTTTATTGGGTTCCACCCCTAAATCAAAAAAGAGCTAGAGATTATCGGCGACCCAGCGAAATGAACTCACTCGGAGACGGGACCAGAGAGGAGAACAATGCGCTGCTGTGCAGTCTGCGGTTGCCTGCCCGCCTCCGTCGGCACCACCGACACGTGGAAACGTAGCTCGTAGGCGAGCGGCTGCAGGAGGGCGCACGGGAAAGTCAGCGACTCGATGTAGCTCGTCAATTCGTCCGATATTTCAACTTCGTCAGGAGACAATTCACCCAGAGGAACATCGTCTTCAAAACTCTCGGTAGTAGAAGAATATAATTCAGGGTCATCCCCATCGGGGCAGCGACTACCAGGTTGGCAAGAACGGGAGTCCTCAGAAACAGGGTTTTCATTGTCGTGGTTGTTATCTTCCACTTCGACGCTATCTTTCGGGCCAAGTTCGTGCGTCTTCCATATCCGGTACAACTGTAAACATACAAAATGAAGAGGGTGAATGAATTAATATTTTCACTGGGAGGTTCTAATAATTATTGCAATAGCATTACACGCAAACGCGGGTTTATAGACCATTCAACTGAAACATCAGACGTAGCACTCATTTTCAATACCGATAAGGAAAAATTCATTGATGAATCAACAATCCTTGAGAATACGCCGTAAGCATGAGCAGCGCGAGAGCATTATAATTCTATGAAAAAAGATAAGAAAAGGGCGTCACCTTACAGGCGGCAGAGTCAGCCGTTTGTCAAAAAAATAATCAACAAAGAAGCTTTGTTCAGATGCTAGACAGCTTCACGCGTGTACCTGAACGTGACTGCCACATTACTGCATTGATCATCCTCCTCCTCCTCCACATCCTCCACCGCGTTGAGAAACAAAGAGAACAGAGAAGCCTTCTGGCTACGTCGAGCATAATACACTTCAAGAAGAAACGCTTGAACTAAGTGTTACCTTTGATGCTCTCTTTCAATTGGAAGATTGTCCTGCACAGTTGCAACTTATCCAAAGTGATCAATAGGTTTCTACCTAATATACCTGCAAAGTTTCAAATTAACTTAAAATTTCCAAACTATTAGTATTGTTCAAGAAAGAATTAATAGCTGAGCATGATCGCAGCTCACATTTTCAAAAGTTCCGCTTCATTGCAACATGACACTGCCGCAAGATAGCTTTGTCAGATTCCCGCTGCATGAATTCGCGGCGGCCTTCCAGTCTATAATGTGAAGTGGAGGGATGTTTTATTGTAACAGATCGGCATTGCACTTACATGCATCAATGAATTACGATTAAATTATTAGTGAGTTCAAAGCACCCTATCCACATGATATGTGATCCAAAAACAGCGAAAAGAAAAGACTATATTTAGTATGAACTTTAAAAAACGAGGAATTCATGCATACGTATGTTCTCATTCAAAATTTCTTGCACATAGCAACAGTAGGTTAAAAAGAAAATGCGGAAAAAAATAAGTCGTGAAAAAGGCATAACAATTGAAAAAAAAGCAAAGGGGACACGAAAGATAGAAGTTCCGATGCTAGAACTGAGGTAACAAAGAATTACGACCAATACTCAACTTCTCCTAAATTTTTAATCCTGTATAAACTATTTTAATCAGTCGTATAAAAAATACACAACTTTGTACATTATACAAAAATAAAAAATAAAAATATTCATATCACAAGAATTACGAGTATACCTACTTTCTGCAGGCACACTCGTACAGCCTTCAGTCCTGAGAATATGCTGCATGAAGCCTTACATTCCTAAGGAGAATAATCTCGTATCGTTCCTTTAAGGATCCGGAAACACGAACTCGAAACGAAGAAACCTTAAGGCGTGAAAAAACCAATACTTATAAAACTCTTTTTCCTGACCGAGTAATAAAAGGCACTATTAATGGACTAAATCATTATCCCCGCTAATATAATAATAACCGCGACGTATTTTCACATACATGTGATAGTTTTGTCTTACACTTTTCCCGCGCTACCATGGAACACATCACTGCAAGCGGCCCTCATAAGCGGCAGCGTCGTAGACAGGACACTGAATATCGTGTCGTAAATTAATGTGATCTAAGGGAGCCTAAATCTCATCCCACTATATAATAATAGCCCGATTCTTAGCAGTAAGATCGTCCGTCCAAGACAAAAAGTGCTATATGTAATATATATTTTCTTTTATACAATGTTTATTGACGACCAAGGACATGTTTGTTATGAATTTTTCAATTTTCATCAATTTTCTTCAAGAGAATTTTCAAATTTAGTCGTAGTTGGTGAATTTGAAAATTCGCAGTTGGTTATTATAAATATACTAGTAGTTGCAACCCGCCAAAAATAGCGGGACAAATTATATTAATTTCTTAAGATACCCTCTTATTTACGGTAAATCTGACATGAAACAATTTTATTTTCAGTATCACTGATTCAGACTGCTTCAGCTAACAGTCTCGCGATTAGTTCAGGAATACGGATCCGAGAATTTATTTTACCTAAATCCTAAAGAGCGTGATACAAAAACGGACGGACGGATGGACAGATAGGAGGACGGACTGTAGGATCAACTAAGCAAGTAACATTGGGCTATTATCATACAACGTACGTGCATAAAATTCTCCACAAATTTAATCTGTTCATTGAAATTTCCATTGTAATAACATAGCAAAAATTACGCACACAATATGAAAATATAAATTATGGCGATCAAGTCCGTTGGTTGAGGTACGTAAAGCACTTCACGAAACCACATATTTCAAAACATTTAAGCTTAACGCGAGTGGAGACTCAAACTTCAGGTGGACTATTCTTTTTCTTTATTGTTCAAGCTTTCGCCCTCTTTCGCAGAGAGAAATTTCCTCCATACATTTAACATGCAGCTTTCTATACTGAAAAAAAGCGGCAACGTTCACCCAATTATTATACCAAGAGCATTGGTGAAAAATAATATATAAATCTACAGACAATAATTTACTGTTTTAACAAGTTTTTACGGTTACAGTGAACTCGGTGAACGCAGAGAAGTTCTTTGCATGGTTCACCATTATGTTACAGCATACATGAACTGAATCTTCGCATGCCACGCGGGTTTCTAGAGCGATAGCCGCGTAGGGCTGCTCGTAGGTCTCGAACTCGTGATGGAGGCGACCAGCATAAAATACTCATAGTAAAACTTGGCGAAGTGAGCCAAGAAGTTTTCCAGAAACAATAATGGAAATAGCAAGTCATGGTAGCACCGGTTAACAACGCTTGGACTTCCCACGAGTTCACGAACACTGATCAAGAGGGGCTCGAGGGCGAGGAGCGCGTGTCTCTCTCGCGACACAGGGCAGTGCCGGCCCTGGGTTCACATTGGCTGTGCCTGCACCAGCTGTTACAGTAATCTCGGTTCGGGTAACTCGGACACAGAAGCTGAAGTACGCAAAAACTCAACTTGGTGTATCAAAGAATAAATTGAACTAATTAGATCAGGAGAAAGTTAATCAGTTACTCGATAAAACGACCACCCAAACAGAATGGGGAACTCGATCCGCTCATCGTTCTTAAAATTGTTGTCGTTATTTTAGCCCTAGTTTTAATAATTACTGTTTCATCATCAATAATGGCTATTAAATACATGCTATAATAGTTATCTCCGTGGCCCATAAAGCGATCTTCACAGTACAAGAGTAACGTCGTGGATTGAGAGGCCTCATAAGAACGCACGGAACCAGTGTCTCTCGAAAGGCTCGAGGCAGCTGTCTGAGGTTCGATGGCGGCATTATGAGGGGCTGAGCCACAGCTGGGCTCAGTTTTCTTCTGCACCACAGATGTGGCGGAGCAAATACATAATTAAGAGTACAATCCTGCCTAAAGTCGATACACAGTTCCACATGTTGCTTAGAAAAAAGAATAAGGGCAATGAAAAATTAGGATCAACTTGGCGTAAGTAGCCGTGCCAAAAGAATGTTCCGGCAGCAAGTGAACCTGATTCTGCGACGGTAACTTTATAGGCATTCAGAAATATTGTAATATTAAAACATATACAGACGAAGACATTCACTTTTATACCCAAAAACGTTGCTAGTCTACAGCCTACATCCCTAAGACACATAAATCCAAACAATTTTTTGGACGTTCGATAAATAATAAAAAAATTCCGCATTTAAAGTCCTCGCCTGAGCAGCACAATTTCGCTCAGCAATTAACTATAATTTGTGGTAATATTTCACGTCCCGTAGCATTCACTGAGCGAACTGTTGATGTACCATAAATTGTGTATGACGTCCTCAGCCTGATATACGCGAAAATGAACGATATATTTCCCTATATAAAACTGGGGAAATCCCCCGAGGATATAAACCGTGACGTTTTATGACGACGAAAAATTGAAAACTTCAAGCAGAAATCACAATGCTTGACATATCAATGTAATACGCAGAACAACTACCATGAATGGGAACGGATAGGATTTTTAACGTAATTATTCCATATGGTCAACTTCTGAAGACGTAAACTGCCAAGTAACGTAAATCTAGATATTTCTGCCTTTCTCCCATACATATTGGCCCGAGTTCATGCGAAAATACTCGTATACATATCTCATAAAATATCAGATTGTAACAAAAGTTCTGTTCGTTTTTTGAGTTATAATTTAATGGCATCAGTACATCAATTCAACTTATAAATGACACATGTGTAGCCATCTACATAGCTA
>VOMN01103668.1:0-14655 GCA_014899125.1 Orchestia grillus
CTTCAACAGCATTTATTTTCGGAGGCGTACATTTCAGTGATCAGGTCCTCATCGCTGGCCGCTGCAAAATATTGGGATTCGGTGGGTGAACTGCAGCAGTAAACGGCTCATTGAGGGAAATGAGAGAGTGCGCATACAAGGGAATTTTTACTTGACATCAAAACCCATTTTGCTGAGCACAGCCATTTCCTATATTTCCTATAGCATGTCAAATAATAAGGACGTAAGGATGTCTTCAAGATGGAGTGAACAACGTATTTCACAGTAAGGCCTTGCGCAATATTACGTATTTTAGCCAATATTGCACATCCTATTTAATGTTACGTACCCTACGCTACATTGCGTATCCTATTTACCTTTGTTCGGCCTACTTATTTCCCCTACCATCAAAAAATAATTATTCAATAATGTACCATGGTTAGAATACATCATAAACATCCATGTTAGAATATACCAGATTAAGAGCACGCCACTGCTTAGCATCATCTCTCACAACAACGACCGTAATGAAGGTCAAGAATGCCTTCATTTCTGGCACTCTATTGGCACATCAGTTCATTAATTTGGCCTCTGGACTCATCAATCTCAATATCGTCAACATTATTATTAAGATTGTTAGCAGTAATATTAATTATTCCTCACAAGGAACATGTGCTGTCTGAACCCATCTNGGGGGGCAACTGGGCATGTTGCAACCAACTGGGAATGTTGACCTATGTTCATCTACGTTGGCTTCTGTTGACCTATGTTGAATTATGGTAGCCCACGAATGTGTGTACACGTACAAGCGCATGAGTACGTGCGTTACTTTAGGTTCCCGACGAGGGTGAACTAATACAAAACTTGCGCCTTTTAATTTTAAGGATGCAATTTTACTGATTGAAAACCCGATGTACCATGGTCTGTATGTGGACAAGATCGGAATAACATATTTTTCTTTCTTCTCTTTTCTAGCACGACCGTACCCCGCAGGAAAGCCCCGCGCTGCCAGCCTGAGAGCACAATACCCGTCTGTGGTTTGAGGAGCTCATTTTAGCGTGAATGGCCGTGCAATGAGCGTGTACTTTTTTAGCTCTGTGTCCTTCTTGTATCACTGAACGCAACATCTGGTTACGCCGTCGGGGACAGATAGTTCGATGGTTGCACCTTGGATAACGTCCTCAAATTGATGGTTGGTTGCACCTTGGATAACATCCACAAATAGATGGTTGGTTGCACCTTGGATAACATCCACAAATTGATGGTTACATTAATGGGGACACCTTTGATGACCTCCAAGGACACATACAAGCAGCCGTCGATGTATGCACATGAGTACGTATAGGGAGCTCTGTACCGATAGGGAGTACCGATAAAGAGCTCTGTACGGATAGGGAGTACCGATAAAGAGCTCTGTACGGATAGGGAGTAGAAATTGGGAGTACGTATGTATAGGGAGCTCTGTACGGATAGGGAGTACGGATAGGGAGTACGGATAGGAAGCTCTTTATGATAACGTCTTGCTTTGCATCCCGTGCGTTGCAGTGCAGGAACGCAGGTGGGACCTGAGTGGCGTGCCCTAAGACGTCGGCTCAATTACGAGCGTCGTGACGCGTGCGGTCTGAAGCAGAGCGTTCTTAGATTGGACCCTATTTTAGTAAAGCAGCCCATAAAACATTGAAACTGGCTCCAATTTTAGCAGAGCAGCCCATAAAACGTTGAAACTGGATCCTGTTTTAGCAAAACAACCCATGAACGTTCAAACTGGATCCTGTTTTAGCAAAACAACCCATAAACTTTGAAACTGGATCCTGTTTTACCAAAGCAACCAATAAAACTTTGAAAATGGATCCTATTTTAGCAAAGCAATCCGTAAAACTTTGCAACTGGATCCTATTTTAGCAAAGCCACCCATAAAACTTTGAAACTGGATCCTATTTTAGCAAAGCAATTCATAAAACTTTGAAACTGGATCCTATTTAAGCAAAGCAATCCATAAAACTTTGAAAATGGATCCTATTTTAGCAAAGCCACCGATTAAATTTTGGAAATGAACTACCCACCAAACCGACTGAAGACAATAGGTATCGAGGAATTGTGTGCTGTTACCTTCGGAAAAAAATACCATAAAGTAGTACAGTCTAGCTAATACTCCGTCCAGCCAGGTAATCTGGTAACCATCTAAGTAACACATGATTGGAAACCTTATGATAATCAGCTTATATACAGCACATTTGTGTCTTTTTATGGTTTTGTGCTATTATAAAACATAGAGAAACACACTCACACACAACACAGCAGTGCCGTACACGCATCCGCCAGCGAGGCTTGCCGGGAAGAGAACATTTCCGTGCTCATCTGGATAACAAATCCCGAAAAAAATCGGAGTTTTCTGATAATTAAATCTCATGTGCTTATTTTTCACGTTGCTTTTTTATACCATTGTCTTTGTTTGTTCAATGAATTTCGACGTTTCGGTTTCTATATTCAGTTACATCCAGTTTTTATATGCAGCGAGTGATATTTTCGTCAGTAATGAGCTAACAACGTCCAATCCGAGCAGCAAGGGGCCAACATCTTCCCAATCAAAGGCCAATAACATCCTCTACATACATGTAGCAAATGATTCTCATCAATTAAAAACCAGTACCATGCAAAATAAAAACATGATGACAACATTCACATCATTTAGAGCAATGACCATTAAGACCAATATCATCGAATACTAGCAGCAAATGACCACAAAATTTGCACCAATTATGGGCCAATATTGTTCAATGCAAGCAGCAAACGGCCATAAAATATGCACCAATCAAGCGCCAATATTATCCAATACAAGCAGCAAACGGCCACAAAATATGCACCAATCAAGTGCCAATATTATCCAATACAAGCATCAAACGGCCACAAAATATGCACCAATCAAGCGCCAATATCATCCAATCCAAGCAGCAAACGATGCTCACGTCAACACTAATCCTGGCTCCACAATCCCCGCTCTGTACGAGCGACCGTCTCGCCTGGTATCCTGTCTACGCTCTCGTACAAGACGGGAACCTTTCTTGTAAAAAAAGAGCAACTTCGTCTGGAGAAGAAGTGCAGTTACGGTATTGAGAGACCATTTTTTTTCTAGAAAGTCAACCGACGGAAAGATTCGTGCACGGTGAAATTCATACTGATGGATCCGATGTATATAAAATCTATTTGACATCTCATAAATTCAAATGACCTTATCTCACTAACACGAACACTCACCGCCGTACACATATGTGACGCCGTACAAATGTGTAAAATATGCTTAAAATCTAGGTAGAATTGGCAGTTCACTAAACAAACGCCAAGACCTATTTCTTCTTATAATTCTTACGCGGTAAGTGATTGCGGATCTGAGGATGTACCCTCAGGACGCCTGAATTTAACACCCAAAATAAAAGATAATATCAGATCTAAGAACAAGGCTTCAGAGCGTCGGAATAAAAGTCACGCTGGCTGTGATAACTATCATTAACTATGAACAATGATATAAACAACGACGCACTCGAAGTACTCTTCATTTTCCCTTGTTCAGTAATGACTAAAAAGTGTTCATGATTAACCGTAATTGGAACAGAGCGCCAATTTACTGTTGGTCAGGTATACAAAATTTAGATCCAATCGGCTCTGCATCGCAAGGTGCCGTACAGCAGGAAGTCTGTGCTTTACTAATTAGAAAGTTGTAAACAGTTTGATGTATTTCTATTAGAGATCTAGGGCTCGGAAAATTATAAACATATAAACATTTTGACGCATACCAATTGAAGGGCTAAGGTTCGGGAAATAGAACTCAACAGGCTGTGTGAATGCAATCCTCATTTCTCCACGACTGCGATTCTCTCGAGTCAAGTCTCTCAAGAACTCCAGTCTTCGTTGAAAGAATGTGCAGACTTGTTTATTTTCGTTGAAAGAATGTGCAGACTTGTTTATTTTCGTCGAAAAAATGTGCAGTCTTGTTTATTTTCGTTGAAAAAATGTGCAGACTTGTTTATTTTCGTTTAAAGAATGTGCAGACTTGTTTATTTTTGTTGAAAAAATGTGCAGACTTGTTTATTTGTGATGATTTGGAAATTTGAAAAATATGCGAAGATTTCGTACACACAAAGTCATACATATGTAGGTATATATTATATATCGCTTGCATAAAGTATTGCAATACTAAGCCCGCATATCCAGACCTGCTCTGGCAATGAAAATATGAAAAATACATGAATATTTCATGAATGTCGGGACACATGTATACTGCACATGAATATGAACTTCCCCCAATAAATATTGAGATGATATCCAAATCAAACTTGCATAATTATGTAAGCTATGAAAATTGATAGAGCATATGAAGAATGATCAGACACCAAGTGATATATGGATAAATATGAATATGAATGTGGAAATAAATTATTGAAGGAAGTTAGTCTTACGTTCGACGCAACAACCCAGTCCGACTTTTCCGCAGGGTCCTTTAAAATTATTTCAAATTTTGACCCAGAAAGTACTTTTACCGAATTATTTTATAAATTTATCGCCAGCGTGACTTCAAAGGTTAGACCAGGATGCACGACACATTACCATGAGAAGGATGCATTTGTCTTGCTGGCAAATGAAAGAAATTCGACTTTAAAAATCCGTGTGAGAAATGCACGCCGCCATGAGCTGAGGGACACGACAGCTCGTCGAAGGGTTGACATTCCTGCTAATGTTTACCACGCTGAGAATTTTTCACGCAAATTGTTTCCTTGTATTTCCTGAGCTTCAAAATGAAGTGGACGTTTCGAAAAAATTACATTTTGTTTGTAGTTCACCAAAGGATTTACAGATTATCGTCGTCAGTGTACTAGCGGTCAATTGAGAAAAAAGATAATTAAAACAACTGTGAGAGTCTGCCGTATTCTGCCAGTCTGCCAAAGTTTTTATACCAGCATTGTGCCAGCATTGTGCCAGCGTTGTGCCAGCATTGTGTCAGGCAACAAAAGTGCAGCACGCGCTAAAATAACACAAGTGGACTGAAGGGCTCGGTGGTGCGCAGGTCCAACTGACTTGTAATTATCATTATTAACATTATTATATCAAGGGCTTAACCACCGTTGCCATACTTCACGCGATTCCAACAGTGAGACTCGGGCTCAGTTCTAACTCCATTCTCAATTTACAAGGTAAATTTCTGACGCAGTTAAAATAATAGAACTCGGGGCAGAGGCGTCAGAGTTTCACTGCAACTTTCAAACAATAACTCACTTTCTTATTAAAATACTTTTTTTTAATGACCCCATGATGTTTAAGAAATTCTGGAATTGAAATAGCTCACGGATTTGCACCGCAAGCGAACAAGAGAAAGTTGCACGTGCTCGTGGGAACGTTGACGAGCTACTTGCTCACTGATTCATTTGCATCCTATACCAAATTCAAGTAACATAACACTTGCAAAAATGAGCTCTCACGAAGCAATACCGGCTAAAACCTGGAACTAAATAAACGGCATCCACCTTCCCTACAACGTACCAGACCCACAAGCATCCGGGCATTCAGAACTGCCCCCTCGCCACAAGCGCACACGCACGTCCTCGGGTACCCTAACAGCGACTACTGACCGTAATCTACGAACCTTGCCAAAAGCTGACAACCTTCATAGGATTTCTAGCCTACCGAAGTAATGATTACGCTACAAGTGATCACACACATACATATGATACGTTACAAAAATTACAGTTCTTCCTATTCATTTATATTTGGGCACTCGAAGGCTGAATCGTGTGGGGGGATATCCATAATTTCTAGCATTTGACGGTAAAGGTTCAATAGATATCATGGATGCTTTAATCCTTTCGATGAAAATGTTTTCCACACATTCTGTCGAACTCAAATGATGAAACAGTTGCTATGGCAGCCACCTATTTCTCCATAGGTTGCTATGGGAAGCGCTGTTCACACTCGAGAGGCATTGTGCGTCAACACCAACGTTTTGAACAGGACCTAGGCTTACTTTAAAAGTGATAAATTATAATTATCGGTAGGGGTGGCCGGTTCAATTTCATTAGACATGAGCACGAGTGCTGGAAATTTTGGATACCTCCACATCACAAAGAAAACTTCTCCAGACGATAAATATACAATTCGAAAATCTTTCATATCATTTATGAATATGTACCTTAAACTGGAAACTATCATCAGGTTAACAAGCGTTGGTAAAAAACAAGACGTAATGTTAAGTTAGCGAAAACAATGCTGATGTAAACATTTTGTGTTTAAACAGGACACAAAACTTTGAAAACCCTTGAAAATATCTTCGTGAATTGCAAAAAATCTCCGGTGGCGGCCGTGCTTCCTCAACAGTCAACTGTGACTCTGGTGCGGCTGCAGGCACGACGGACACGCGGGGGGCTTACGCGTAATAAAAACCCCAATAACCTATGTTGAATATCATGAAGCTGACCGGGAAAAAAACTCGAGAGTACTTATCGATGACGTTGACGTCTTTAATGGTGGGAATATTGGATTTGATCGTAGATGCCCCCTTGCGCAGACTGGCAACGAGTTTCTTGCGCGAAGGCTGTTTGCTGGAGCTGGCCAGGCTGCGGGACGACAGGTAGTTGCGGTTGATGCGGAACGAGGGCGGAAACTTGAGGTCCTGCAAGCTGCTCTCCCGGCTGAAGAACTTCGAGTTGTGCCGTTGTCTGGAACACAAAATCGATTTCAAACGTCCAAGCATTTTCACCAGTTCTAAGTCGCGAATCTCTGGTAACGATTCGAGGATGAGTCCTACTGAGAGTATATATGTTTACAGAAACGCACAAAATAGTCATTCATCCCAAGTTTGTAGCTCTTGCTCACTCAAGCCATGTACAATCAGGGTTATTTTGAATTTTTTAAATTTGTACTCCACAAACGAGCAAACAAAACTTAACCAAAATCCCAGGCCATATCGTCAGTTACGCTAAAGATTGATCGCCTTACATACGCTCTCCAGGCAATCCTGACTTCTCCTGTTGCAAATGGCATCTCAAAACACAGAACTCTTTTGCCAAGCGTCCATTTTAGTCCATCCGACCGAGCATATCTTTCTTTATCAGTTACACACCATACTGTTTGAAAAATTGATCAATACCACATACAATACGACGCCAGGTGTCTCCTAAAATATAAAAATAAATAAATTTGTATATTTTTCGAACGTAATTTCTCCTATGTTATTACACTCAAAATCTCATTAACACATTAAATTGGTAGAGAATTTTATGCACTTAGTAATAATTTAACATAAAATAATGAAAAGCCCAGTGTTGCTTGCTTGGTTGATTGGTCTTGCCGTCCGTCCGTCTTTGTATCATGCTCTTCAGGATTTAGATAGGAGAAAATTCTCGGGTCCGTATTCATAAACTAACAGCGAGACTGTCAGATAAGGCAGTCAGTATCAGTGATACTGAAAATAATAATATTTCATGACAGGGTTACCGTAGATAAGAGGGCATCTTAAAGAATTAACGTCATTTGATCCGCCAGTCTACTAGTATGATATAACTAGCGTCTACTAGTTATATCATACATAAAATGAAGTCTATGTCACATCCGATTGGAAGAAATTAACCAGTTACTTGAACATTAAATAAGAGAAAGCCTTTGTCCTTCATCTGACAGGAGAAATTGTTACTAAGTATTGAAATATAAAACAAACGAAGCTTACGAGTTTCGTGAAGGAAAAAGCTCGTACTTACTTAACTCTAGAGGAACCTCATTTTTCGAACAAACGAAAAATTGAGAAAACAGTCGTTCACATCTTATGCATGTTAATTCACCCTAGTTCTGAATGAAACAAATTGAGTTTAAGGCCAAACTCCAGTTTCTAATCTTCACAATTGTGGACACAATTGTATTAGTTTATCATCAACCTTTTAGTAAGCCCCGTCGTACCTGATGGAGGGGATGGGACTCATGCGGATGTCGTGCAGCTCGATGATCTCCTCCGGCTGGTTGGCGACCCCGTCCATCTTGGAGACCCCGTCCATCTTGGCGGAGGCCGGGGGCGGCAAGGGGGGCTTGGGGGGAGGTGCTGGCTTCTCCTTCTTCGGTTTCTTTTTGGCTCTAAAAGGAGGACAGGTGAATGAGCTGTGTACCAGAGGCATGAATTAGTAACGTGAAAATGCCCTCCTAACAGCATGGTGTTCAACTGGAAACAACCTTCGTTGAAAAAAAAATTATGGAAAATGACGCATCAAAAGGAATTTGCATCAGTAAAGAATAAAAGTAGAGTGTAAAAAGTTTGCTTAGAACGACTGACAGTTGAATGTGAAGTAACTTGTAATTTGGACTCTATAAACCTCTGACCAAGAAATGATTTTAGCTCTCTCTGTAGGTTTGCCAGGAAGCCCTTGTTAGAGGTGTTCAGAGGGAACGGTAGTTATGAGATCTGACCCTCGAGGTTGCCCTTTTTTGCCCCCCTTCCATTTCTCATCTCCATCTCTCCCCTTTTCTCAAGGCCTAATTAACAGCCCACTTTGCCTCCTAAAATTCTAATTAACAACGCACTTCTGTCGCCTAAAATTTAAATCAACAGCCCACTACTGTCCCATGAAATCCTGTTCAACGGCTTACCCCTGTACGTTTCAAAATCTCAGTCCACAGCCCACTTCTGTGCTTTGAAAGTTGAATCAACAGCCCGCTGTACCCCATGAAATCTGAACGAAAACCTCACTTCTCTACGTAACATCTGAACGAAAAGCTCACTTCTGTCTTTTAAAATCTGCACGAAGACCTCACTTCTCTACGTAACATCTGAACGAAAAGCTCACTTCTGTCTTTTAAAATCTGCACGAAGACCTCACTTCTGTCCTTAAAATCTGCACGAATACCTCACTTCTGCCCTTAAAATCAGCACTCTGACCTCACTTCTGCCCTTAAAATCAGCACTCTGAGCTCACTTCTGTCCCCAGAAGGTGTAGTTGACGGCCGCATACTCGAGCAGCGCCGCGAAGACGAAGACGAAGCACATGACGAGGTAAATGTCGATGGCTTTCACGTAGGAAATTCTCGGCAGCGACGACCGCACGCCGGTACTGATGGTCGTCATCGTGAGCACCGTCGTGATGCCTGAGGACATTAATTGGAAGCACCGTCGTGATGCCTGAGAACATTAATTAGAAGCACCGTCGTGATGCCTGAGAACACTAATTAGAAGCACCGTCGTGATGCCTAAGAACATTAATTAGAAGCACCGTCGTGATGCCTGAGAATATTACTTAGAAGCACCGTCGTGATGCCTGAGAAAATGACTCAATAAATGCAATAAATTAATGTAAATGCACACATAGTCAAATGAAACCCAATAACAGTCCTAATCAACAAAAAGAATTACACACCACAAATAGCAGTGCCACCAACAGAAGTAAAACTGTAACAGTACCACCAACAGAAGTAACTATAACAGTGCCACCAACAGAAGTAACTATAACAGTGCCACCAACAGAAGTAACCACTCACCGAGGGCAACTCTCGCAGACGTCGCCTCATGGTTGATCCAGAAGGAGACCCAGGACAGCATCACGATCAGGATGCTGGGCAGGTACGTCTGGAAGATGAAGTAGCCGATATTCCTGGCGAGCTCGAAGGTGATGGTGAGACGACGGTAGAAGCCCGTAGCGAGCTCCTCAGTCCTGTAGGTGGCGTTGTACCCCATGATGGTGAACTGGGGCAGCTCGGCCTGCTCCACCCCCACCACAGGGATGTCTCGCCAGTACATGACCACGTCCGCCAGGGTGTACCCGTCTGCGGAGGCCAATCGTAGGTTTTGAAGGCGTGTTAGGGGACTAATTGTGGGAGTTTTACTGCTGGTTTTTTACTGGTGTTGTGTATTTTTTTACTGCTGTTCTTATGAGTGATTTGTTATACTTTGATGAAACTCCAATCATTCGAATATTCGTGCAAAGGAAAATTTGAATTGCACAGAGTGTATAGTGAATGAGCTCGAAATGCAGCACGATACTTATTTCTGCTGATGTCAAACTCGTGAACTTATAATTGTAAACTCGAATGTCTTAAGTCAAACCTCTAAAGTCAAAACTCTAACGTCAAACTTCCGAAGTCAAGCCTGTGAAATTGTACCTCAAAAGCTAAATCTCCAAAGTCAAATCCCTAAAGTCAAATCCCTTAAGTCGAATCCCTAAAGTCAAACCTCTAAAGAGAAATCCCTAAAGTCAAACCTCTAAAGAGAAATCCCTAAAGTAAAACCTCTAAAGTGAAATCCCTAAAGTCAAACCTCTAAAGTGAAATCCCTAAAGTAAAACCTCTAAAGTGAAATCCCTAAAGTAAAACCTCTAAAGGGAAATCCCTAAAGTCAAACCTCTAAAGTCAAACCTCTAACAGTACAACTAGCAGAGACAAGCAGCTGAAGCCTACCCTCCAAAGCCTCCCCTACAACTCAGCCCCCTGCGGCCAGTGGGCCCGGACCAAAACCCCGGCCCGACTCTAGAGGGAGAGTTTCCCTCCAGTGGGGCGACAAGGGCTGGCAGCGCAAGGCAACAGACTCGCTGCCCCCTCTACTGAGGGGAAATTTCCAGGGAATTGAGCTAACCTCCCCCTGACTGCGAGCCCCAAAGCTGAGGAAGACTCCGAGGCCAGTAGGGGAAGTGTAGATCTGACTTCTGCTGTGTTTTGTTCATGGAATGCATATTTGCAACCAAGGAAGCTGAACACTGTTTCGTTAAGATTATACCGACCATAAGACTAGGACAAAATTTAACTCGCTTTTGCATTGTTCGCTTAGTGACACCCATGCATACATTCAGTTACCCATCACGCTGTCAAGCATAGCATATCACACCTTAACGCATTCCTCTTTGTGAATTATTGTGGACGTTTCATTAGCATAATCCGAACTTGGTTCAACTTTCTATTATCCTTTTATAGCCCGTGTTTCAAATAAAATTTTAATTGTATCACATGCACCCAAAGACTTACTCAATTCATTAGAATATTAACTGTAAATTTGATAGTTAGCCCCTCTTCACTGTGGACGATCGGCCCGTAAATTGAAACTACCAATCAGAAGAGCGGACGTGATCAACGCCTTTGGGTCATTTCAAGGTTATGGCCTCACTGCTAACAACCCTAAACTGGAGCATGCGATGTATGGGACTTATTTTAGAATAAAAGACTTTTTCTTGCCTTCCCAAAGCACTGAGCAGCACACTAGTCAGAACCCAACGGGGCTAGTTAAGCCCTGCAACCCATATTGAGCGATAGATCGGTTCCAGCAAACAGCCTACAATCGTCCCACGTACACAGCTGCTGGCAGCTTCATAGAATCTCAAATAGCACGAAAACTTTCGTGTCATAAAAAGCAAAATGCACAAGCTATGAGGAGAAAATATGAACATAGAGCCGTAGCTTGAAGGAACCAATCTAGCGCTTTATGCGAGGAACGACTGTAGTTGCGGACAACTGAAATAAATTGCAGGAGTAAGTGATTTCTAGTCATCATACCAAGTACCGAATACCTAGTACCGATCAGGCTACAGCGCAGCCTCACTTCACTCACAGCTCTCTATTTCGACGGTGCAGTTCTGGATATCTAGCGGGTAGTAATGGAGGTCCATCATACAGGCGAGTGTTGTGGTAAACCGCATGCCGTATGTGATAGAGCCGTCGCCGTGTAGCCTGATCATCTTGTTCTTCTCTGTGACGTCATGCAGGTAACTGAGAAGTAAATAAGTATTCATTCATTACTTTATCAGATACAAATTAGAAATGGATCGAATGTTTCAGTTTCCGTGCAAGTCTAAGTAAGACAAACCCATTTTTATCAACGGCGAACGTGTGGCAGAAAGACCATAGGCAAAATGGTTTCAGAGCCTGACAGTTCATTTGCACTGCTTTTGTCATTGGCGACGATTGTGGCGGCACATAAACCATATTTTGGGTGTGACCGCTTGTGTTGTTTGGCAAAGAATTATCGGAACACAAATCTTCGTCCCATTTTGGGTGTGACCGCTTGTATTTTTTGGCAAAGAATTATCGGAACACAAATCTTCGTCCCATTTTGGGTGTGACCGCTGGTGTTGTTTGGCAAAGAATTATCGGAACCCAAACCTTCGTCCCATTTTAGACTTGACCTGCTCTTGTCGTTGGCAAAGAATTATCGGAACCCAAACCTCCGCCACATTTTAGGCCTGACCTGCTCTTGTCGTTGGCAAATAATTATCGGAACCCAAACCTTCGTCCCATTTTAGGCCTGACCTGCTCTTGTCGTTGGCGAAGAATTATCGGAACACAAACCTTCGTCCCATTTTAGGCCTGACCTGCTCTTGTCGTTGGCGAAGAATGTGTCGGGGACCCAGATCATCTCAGCGAAGTCCCCCGGCAGAGTGAGGACCTCGTCATCAGAACTGAAGGCCAGGCGCTCGTCCTTCCAGTACTGGTTGAGGTACATGGTGATCGTGTAGTCCTGAGGGCGAAGGGCAGTCAAAATACACAGCGGCAGCATTCAATCTTGTAAATGGGAATCAAGAGCAACGTTGTGTAAATTGGAGTGTAAGTCTCAGATCGTTCTGCACCAGTCATCGGCCATTGGATTGTTTCGATGCGATTTAATTTTAAATTGCATCGCATCGCAGTAAAAAAAACTAGTTATGAAACGAAGCGAATTCCGGCAAGGGAATTTATAATTGAAATGCAATAAAAATAAGACCTAAGTTCAACTGATCTTTAAGATTATTTTGTGAACATTAAAAATACATAATAGTGAACATTACTGCAGAATGAGTAATAAAAAGTACAACTAACAGTGAAATACTACAGTGCATTTACATAATACTCAGTGCATCTGCCTCATAAGGGGTAAACTAAATTAAAATTCTGTAAGGTTAAACTCCAGCAATTTCCTTCCTGAGACAATAGCAAGATAAACGGTAACAACGATCTCACAGTACATAAAAATATTTCAGTACAAAAGATAGTGATCGAGCGGAACCCTGTTAGCTCAACAAAAGATCCGACTCAGTTCGTTCGAACGCGTCAACATCGCACCACATGAGGCAGGGCCGGCACAACGTTCTGCAGCATAACATTCATAGCGGCTCGAAAAACCCTCAGTCGCGGTGTGTTGGCCGAGCCCTCGATATTCGGGCTGCTCGTCAGAGGGTCGACAAGCCTCCAGGTTTGAGGTAGGGAGGAGAGAATAAAGCGCAAGTGCGCTTTATTCTCTGCTCCACCCTTCTGATCCACTCACCATGTCCCCTGCACCTCCCCCACCCTTCTGATCCACTCATCATGTCTACTGCCATTCCCCCACCCTTCTGATCCACTCTCCATGTCTATTACACCTTTCCCACACGTAACCATGTCTACTGCACCTGCCCCACACGTCTGATCCACTCACCATGTTCACCTCGGAGATGGAGTCGAAAGATGCAATGGTGATGTCCATGCCGATGTAGCACGGTTCACCTGAGTACAAATTCATTAATACAAAAAACATAAGAAAACTGAGACATTCAGTTTTACCTCCCCACTTTCGTCGTCCGGAGCCTGTTTCAAATGAGACTTCGTATTCTTCAATCACGTCGACCTCCTGCAGTTATTTAATCGCTCCTAACGTCAACACGACATCCTATGAGGTGCAGGAAATGTCTGCTTGCGCCAGTAGGCAAGCTAGTTTCTCTAACTTCTTCTAGACTCATCACTCAGGTAGATAAATATCCGCAAATATATTCCATTTGTAACGAAACAGGGCATCTAGCCGACTGATCGTAACATCCGAGTAATTCAAGCCACATTAAGTTTCGACTCTCATGCGACCAGCTAAGAGAAGAAAAATTTGACCATTCCAGAAATGATGTGGGCAACATTACGAAGCCTCGACCCTAAAGAGTTACCTGCAGCACTAGCGAGATAGCACAGCACTAGCGAGACACCACAGCACTAGCGAGACAGCACAGCACTAGCGAGACACCACAGCACTAGCGAGACACCACAGCACTAGCGAGACACCACAGCACTAGCGAGACACCACAGCACTAGCGAGACACCACAGCACTAGCGAGACACCACAGCACTAGCGAGACACCACAGCACTAGCGAGACACCACAGCACTAGCGAGACACCACAGCACTAGCGAGACACCACAGCACTAGCGAGACACCACAGCACTAGCGAGACACCACAGCACTAGCGAGACACCACAGCACTAGCGAGACACCACAGCACTAGCGAGACACCACAGCACTAGCGAGACACCACAGCACTAGCGAGACACCACAGCACTAGCGAGACACCACAGCACTAGCGAGACACCACAGCACTAGCGAGACACCACAGCACTAGCGAGACTCCACAGCACTAGCGAGACACCACAGCACTAGCGAGACACCGCAGCACTAGTGAGACTCCCCAGCACTAGCGAGACTCCACAGCACTAGCGAGACTCCACAGCACTAGCGAGACAGCGCAGTATTAGCGAGACAGCACAACACTGCACACAACCTGTGCGCCTGTGGGAATACAACTAAATATACAGTGAACACACTCTGTATAGATGAAAGTTCAAGTATTCTCCATATTCTGGTCATCAGACACCTCGCTCTACTTCGACCAACAAAATAAATGTACCCACCACTTCACTCCACTATCTATATCTAACCCACCACTTCACTCCA
>VOMN01103670.1:0-27686 GCA_014899125.1 Orchestia grillus
CTTTGAGATTGTGCAAGTTATTGACACCCAACCTAATACAGTGTTTATTTTGTATTAGTCTATCCTTCCAGTAATGTAATTAGAAGTTAGGCTTGGGAAAACTATTTTTAGTAGCTTGGGATGTACGAATTTAATTTTCATTTAATAATGATGTGTAATGAGAAATGAAGGATAAATATTTAAATAACATTTTATTTGAATGTTTTGAGCCTAGGATTTTTTTTAAGAATCTATAAATCTTTTCACCATTTTTTGCAATTGAGGCTATGCTCGAAATGTCCAAATGTGTTTTACAGGTAGATTCTCCTCTATATTTTTTTCCATGGTAATTTGCTACGCAAACGAAGTCCATACACTAGTCAAATTCGAAAAAATGAAAGTCTAATACAGAAAATTCTATAACAAATTGAATATATTGGGCTTGTAGCACTCGGCAGAAGAGCTCAGACAGGTTGTCAAAAATGAAGGCCGAGGTGCTTGAGTAAAATTTGAAAATAAACCTCTGGATTTGCGTTAGAAAATCACCTTAAAAAATAAATCACGTCGAGTTTAATATTAGGGGTAAATTGATGTCTAAACTATAGCTACGAGATCGTCAAACATGCACTACAAAACTTCTTCTGAGAGCGACATCTGATGCATTGTCTTGTGGCCAACCAGAGAGGCGAGGCAATTACAGTCAGAAGAAGCTGCGCACGGATTGCCAGCGGCCAATCTGTTGGTCATATTTTTCGCTCCGTGTCGTGGTAGGATAACCTTTGAAGAACTGAATACTCCTATCATTCAAATGATTGAAGAACAATATTTTTAAATGTTTAAAGTAATAAGTAATTGAATAAATCTTGAGCATGTATTTAAACTTTACCGTGCAAGTACAGTGTGCAAACAGTGCTCCGTACTTTCTCTCCTTGGTACACCATGGCGTACACCTACGCTGGGCCGCCGTTGGGGGAGCAAGTATTATTGAGTCGTGTTGGACTGCACAGGAAGCTTGTTAGACGGACTTCCTAATGCCTCTCGAAGATGCTCTAATTATTCGTTCAGCATAAAAAATGACGTGCTTTTTGATTGATGCCATGAAGACAAAATTGCTCGCTGACTTCATTGTTCATGAATTATTATTCCTTCATTAGCAGTTCAGTGTTGACTTCCGGGCAAGAGAGAAGTAAAGCTATACGTGCGTCTTTCTTAGGATGCAATATTGATGAACTTTAACTGTTGAAATTTTTTCTGCATGTGATACTCTGTATTGATTGAGGCAATAGTCGTTCGTATTGACCGTAGACGAAGAACTTCATTGCCAACGTGCCTTCTCGGTCTGCTCTGCAATGTACATTATTTCTGATATTTTCTGATTCTTGAGCTCTTGGCGTTTGTTGATCTCTGGCTAGTAGATAATGAAGTATTTTGAAAAAATAAAACTGATTTTAATCATATTGTATGATATTGCTGATAAATGAAATAAGTCATTCGATAGACTAAGTCATTGAAATCAATTAATTTTTCTTAAAACTGTCCCCTGATATCCCCTTAGATTGGCCATAAGCAATAAGGGTTCGGTTAGTTAGGTTTGTCTATCCAATGCTATTGGAACTGACGTCCCAAGGGGAGACACTTTTAGATTACCTCTGCTATAGCTAGCCATTCAGGACTTGTATCTTTCGTACCCACTTCGCTGCTTTCTATTTTTATGCCCTCTTCTCTTATTATTCTTTATCTTTTCCTCCTACTCTTTCATAACTTACTGTTTTTATGCGCTAGGAATCTTGTGTGGGAACACATCTGTGCATAGATTCTACGCTTTCTCAAGTCCATACTAAGTGGTCCCTTCTCTCCACTTTCTTTGGATCACATTTCATGGGAGGAGGAGCTTTAAAATGACTAATAATTTAATCTCAGTACCCGATAAGTTGTTTGATACTTCGACCGAGAATATTATGCCAATTTCAATCGCAAATTTTTTGGACAGAGTGTACGTATGTACCCTACGCGTAGTGTTGTACGTATGTATCGTACGCGTAGTGTTGTCGCTGTGGAATTCTAAATTATCGGTACAGGAACAAGAATATTTTCCTGTGTTTTTGTTTCCACGCACGCGGCTGGGGTGACGGTGCATCCAACTGTTGAATTGAGCCTTCAAAAGTAGCGCAAGAATTTCTGACAAAATCTATTTTAAGAATCAAAAGTGCCAACAACGACTAAAGCAGGAAAGCAAAACGATAAAAATATTCCAATACATTCAACCTTTCTTCTTCGGCTGAGTCAACAAATGTATGTCGAGCTTGTCTTACTTCATCATATCTTCAGTATTAAATCTTTTGCAGCATAATTTTCTAGCCATTTTCGGGCTGATATAGTCGTGTTTTTGTTTTAAAATAATCAATTCCCAGTATAATTCTGAGTGAAATCCATTGTACTTCAGCTTCATTTAAGCTGGAAATTTGATCAGAATGTGTGGCCATACAGGTGTTTTTTGAAAATTCATATTTTTCTTGAACCTGGTGGATTTCACATCGTACAGCAGGTCTCAAAACATAGCCGAAAATAAACCTTCATTGTTTCATGACAAAAGTGATGCACCATTGTATATTTTTTTGCAAATATTTGAACCAACACACGTGAA
This sequence comes from Orchestia grillus, assembly GCA_014899125.1. NCBI lineage: Eukaryota > Metazoa > Arthropoda > Malacostraca > Amphipoda > Talitridae > Orchestia > Orchestia grillus. The sequence continues at coordinate 2,624 of VOMN01103670.1, forward strand.
TAAAAAGGCTGGATAAATGAATGTTGCTACCGCTGTGCCGTGCTCTTGTACTCAGGGTTCGCTTCACTTCGTGATCTTTCTTATTCTAGCACTTTGTTTTATATCAAAGTGTAGATGAGGGTGAAACAATATAAAACTGACTTATTAGGAGCATGCATTTTTCACAAACATGTATTCAAAGGGTAATTACTGGTTGCATTTTTATTTATCAGCGTGAAGCCTTTCTTCCCCCACTATATCGACCTAAACAAAATTGACTGATTTGTTAGCACATTGAGTTCCAACTCTACGAGCGTTATACTCGCAAACCTCCTCCGAGTCAGTTTGACAGAGGTGGAAAACCATGCCGACAATCCAAATTTAATCGTGACAAGGTAAATTCTTTTTAGATATTACTGCCGCACTTTCAAATCGTGTAAAAACTTGGAATACTTCAGTGGGCGCATCTGCCAAGTATAGCGCGACTTAGGTGAGTTGCTGTCTTCTAGTAGTAGGACACATATGTGGAAGTAAGAATGTACATGTGACTTGGGAGGCTTGAGTCGACTGCACACCTTTTCTGAAAGGACACAAAATTTTATGTCTACATTCAATATTATTCAAAACCTTAGAATTCACCAGTAATAGACAATGCTTTATCGAGTCTGCATTTTATTTAAAAATCAGGTGCTGGTACTACAGAGCTAATCAGAAACTATAGAGCATCAGAATTGATGATAAGCATTTGAGGGAATGGTTTGAAATACAATCATGATATCAATACAAATTTTCAAAAGTTTTGGTCAAGTCTGAACTTAAATTGTGTTCGTTAAACTTATATACTTATTTTTGTAATGGTATTGCTCATAAAATGCGCACTTCGCGGTCTACGCATTTTGTGTATTCTCATACTTGTATGTTTAATTACATTCATATCGTTCAATTCTTTGAACGAGCAGGTCTAAAAACTAATCATTTTCTTTCTGATAAATTATGCCGTATTTTTATGACGAACTTTAAAACTGTATTTCACAACTTTCTTTCATTTTTTTCTTCGGGCAAAGGTAAAACTTTTGTAGTTAAATTTTGAGCAAGCATTTTGGGGTACTGAAATTTGATACAAAACATAATTGGAGCGTTGCAAGTGGGTGGGACTCGCTCCCAAGTGGGTGAGACCCGCTCCCAAGTGGGTGAGACCCGCTTCTAAGTGGGAGAGGCTCTAGAAGTGCCTTCGATGCCAATATCAATTTGGTAAAAGCTTATTTTGTTGGCGTTTCTCGTTTGGTTCTCAACACTCACCGATTCATTCACAAGCCGTTCGTTGGGTTCGTTTCTTCTAGAGATCAAAACTTCTTTACTTTCGATGCATTTGTGAGAACAATCGTGTTTTTTATATTCTTTTTAACTTTGAGTGACTTCGACCCAACGGTCTATTCGAAAGACTATGTTCATATTGCTGTTCCATGCTCTGTAAATTTTTGCAAATTAATATTGTTCTTGCAGAGCTATTTCACATTTATGGGCTATATGTAGGAAAGGCTCGATGTAGGTTGCGTTCTGGCTTTGCTTCCTGCACTTTCAAATAAAACTAAGCCAAGCATGAAAAAGAGCTCCACAACCGGGATTTAGAACTATTCAGACTTTTTAGTCTCAAGATGATGTTTTAACACGAATGTAAAAGTTCCTGACACTCCATTTAAAGCTTCAAAAAGCGTCGCAGAGTAAAAGAACACCTTGGCGTAAATGAGCCCTAAATTGTGCAACTGAGTCTCAGCATTAAGCGTTTACCTCTCACGCCAACGCTGAATTCACAGAGGTGCAAATTAGACTGCGCTTGTGTTATTCGTATTTCTTGTGAGCGAAACTATCGATTATGCCTTCGCAGAATTGCATTAGTTCAAAAAAAGAGAATGCATGTTTTTTTGCTACTATTTTCTATGGTAAAAAGTAATAAATGTAGTGTTCAGTGGGTGGTGGAAACACGAGCAAGTCATTGACAGGGGCCCTATCTCTTCATCGCAATTAGTACTGCATTATCACCGCGGAGCCTGGGCATCGTACCTGTGAGATGTAATATTCATAAAACAAGTCACTCGATCGCTCTTGCTACGGTATTTTTAGTCGAAAACACATTGCACAGCTAGAGATTTTGTCATTGTACTAAAATTTCTCAAATATTTTTTTATATCAGCTTACTTGGTCCGCCTTCCGTTTTTTCATCTAGGTCTTAAAAATGCTCAATTGCTTCACAGAAATGAGAAACTGCTAGTAAAAATATATTTACCCCAGATTCAGGATTTTAATAAGTTGATCAGCCCCAACGAAACAATCTGTACGCAATTTTCCTTAACAATCTACGAATGCGTGGTTTCCATGTCAACTCTCGCCGCCTCCCTTACTATCATTAGCACAATTGAATAGCATACAAAAGATAATCTCTCAGTTAGAAATTGATGTGTTTTGGAAACCTATTCCAATAGTTGCATATGACTCCAAAAAACGATTTCTGCACCATGTAATTTTTATGGTTTCTGCCAAGCATTTTAAAATTATTTATGCTTTGAGTTTTAGGCTTACACTGCAATTGATTTCCCCTCCCTCTCTCGGAATCAAACACCGCTGCGAGCGCTCTGAATCTACCGCTCGATGCTGATTGCTACCGGTCCTCATTGAACCAGATGATGAGAATGTTTAATGATGAGAATGGAGCATATTTTACCATTTTTTTTTCATTTAGATCAAGAAGCGATAAAAGATGAGGATTACCGTAAAAGATTTCGTGCTGAACGTTGGCAGCTCCGTTACCCCTCTGTAGTAGAGGATCATTGTTGGCCAATATTTGCTGCTTCTTTTACGACTCGTGCTGCAGAACAATGACGGCTTATAACAATATATGGTCATGTAAATTGTAAAAACTTTTCAGTTTATTATTCGATGTTCTTTTACATTGTTCAGATGTAGCTCGAGTTGAGAGGGGAACAATGCATTAGGTTTGTACGCTGACTTAATAATTTCAACGAGATACGTTTCCGAAGTTATGTATTGAATTTTATTTCATTCTTAGTTTTTGGTGCTCGATCACTTTGCTTTTAACACCTTACGCCAACTACTGCAAATGTCAGCTGGCGTGTTCATTCAAATAATTTATTGGTACAAGGATACGTTATTAGTTTTCAGGTCTTCAAGTGATTCCATTTTTATGACTCAGCGCATTTTCTTAAACTTGCATGGTGTTTCCTCTTCCATATAAATTTAATTAACTGAACACTTTTTATTTTGCTCTGCAGGCCTATTTTACGTTGATTTTTTTCAAATACCTGACCTGGATGGTCATCAGTTTGACGTATTTCGTTGCTTTAGGAGTGCGATGTAGTCATTAGTGTGTGACCGCAGTCCGTGAGGGCTGGAATGAGGTGAAATGAGGGCTTGTTCTCAATAGCTGTGAAGTGCGAGCAACGGAACGAGGCAAATCATGAGGCTTCAATTTTCCATGTGTGCTGATCAATTTCATGCCACATCTCGGAACTGATTACCTTCGTAAATTTTATTTGATCACTTTGACTTATTTGAATCACAAATTGTATAAATAGTAAAATGTTTCATTATTTTCCCCATTGATGAGTTAAGTAACAGAAAAATAAGTTTTTCAATTTCTCTCTGTTCTGAAAACTTTTCATCACATAAGAGTCCTTAACCTCATTCCGATTACCGACTGCCAATAGAGAAATGATTCAGCTGGCGCAAGGAGTAAAAACGTCTCACTCGAATGTATCCCAGCATTCTGTGCTGACCGGGTTGCACAAAAAGAAGCCGTTTGACAATATTGAAGAGAGAAATAATACTGTGAGATTTATTGCAGAGGATTGATCCTTTAGAATGAGTGCGCTTGTTGAAATTGGTCCGTTAATTTTGTTAATAATTGAATGTTACACTTGAACTTTACACTCGTTTTTTTCATATACGGTCCCTCTCTCCTCAAATCGAGATGTTCTCAAATCAGAATATGTTCAAATTAAATTGGTTTGAATTAATTTTTAACAAACCGTGATCTTTCCATTGAGATTTAATGACTTCTATTCCATCTGAAGCATATTTTGTGTTTCAAGCCACCTGTTTTTGTGTTGTGGGGAAAAAATGTACTCGAGCAAGCCCAAAAAAGGAAGAAGCATATGATGCTCGTTGATGGTCCTCGCTTCCAATGTTGCACTTTCTCAGTGGTTGATGTGCCCTATTCGGGAAGCATGTACATCACTAAGGAAAGCTCCATAAAGTACCTTAATTACATGAGAAACCGGACAGTCCTCTGAGCTGCGTGTGGAAGCAGAAGTTGCTCAAGCAAACTAAAATAAAACTCACGGAGAGATTGTCTGAATAAACTTGACTTGGTGCTCTTGGTTACAGAAAAAGGCTTGGAGAAAGCGATACGGAATGCGAGTCCCCCTTTTGTTTAAGGTCGGCTTTCGCCCTACGTCATTAAGTTTTAATTGGTCCCAAATCCTCGCTTTGAGATGGATTATAAGGAATGAGGTAGCAATAAAAAATCGTAGAAACATTTAGTTCTAACGTTTCGAGCATGTGCTCATTTTCAACGAAATCTGCAATAGAAAATTTTTTACATAATCAATATTCCCAATGAGATAGGGTTGTACTACAGGGATATAATTGTGCTAAATTAAATAATTAATTAAATAATCTATACCTTATATTTCTCATCAAAAAAAGAAAAAGCGCGTGTTATAAGAGTTGATAAGCTATTTATTTCGTAGCGCTTCGAACGGAAACTAAAGAAACTAAAACTTAGATGTATAAAAAAAAACGGTTTCCTGTATGCAGAAGGGTGAAATTTGCTGTTGTGCGTGATTTTGGTGGCCGCAAAATTCAGTGATCAAAGTAACGTTTGAGGCTGGACATTGATGGCCATCAGGGCCATGTGTTCTTTCAGGAATTGTTCGGCGCTGTGGTATTGCACTGAGTCGTGATCAATCCTCTCAGTGCGCGTTTTTAATACGAGTGTACATTCGTTGTCGTCGTTAATTTTCTATAATTATTATTGCTTCTGTGATTCAAGGTTGAGCGCTGATCAAGGGATGATGCTAGGAGGGACTTTGTCTTCTAAAACAAACGAGTCTGATTAACCCTTTACCATCGAAACTGTTTTACCGATGCGGCTGCACTTTGCTCTGTAGGGACACGAGCTGCAGCCTTATGTAAATGTGCAATAAGACTGCACTTAGCTTGTTACGAAAAACTAGCAGTATCTTTATGAAAGTGCAGTTTTCAATCCATGTTACAATGAAGGGTCGAGTATCGTGTGCACAACTGCGCGCTGCCTGCACTCGAGGGCGCCTAATGCGCTGAGCTCCGTGTGTCGGATACGTGCACAAGCGGAGCTACTCGAAACACTTTTCGAATTGTGGCGTTTTTAATTTCCATATTTTATTAACGTGTTAATTAATCACGTGAAATTCTATCGTTGAAGTAGTTTATGAGCTGCACGCTAAAAATTGCACCAATGTGGGACAGTGTTTGAATTTAGAGTATAGTATTAATTTATTTCGACCTTCAAAATGGTTTACTGAAGGAGTTGATTGCTTGCACGCTATATTATGAGACACATTCTTATTCTCATAAGTTTTCATATACCATTGAAGGGTTTTATGACTTTTAATGCCGTAGCTACTTAGAAAAACTTGAAATAGTTAAGGGTGTGTCGCTTTTTGTTTCTTCGAAGTGATTAATTCACCCCTGGAAGTCGATCGTTGAAAATCCAGCTATTCATGTGAAATTTATGAAATCAAGAAAACAACAATTGGTATTCAGTCTATGCACGTGTAGCTACTGCTCGTACTGGTGCAGAGGGTGAGATAAAGAGATAATAAAAATTTTCTTTTAATCATGAGTCTTAAGTTAGAGTCTTAGACTCAAATATCGAAAAACAATGCCTCCCAAACTGTAACAAAATCATGTAATATAAAGTTTTAGGAATATTATTTAAATCAACTACACTTATTATTTCAGTTACATTTTTTGAAAGATCTCATTTGAATAATAAGGAAGTTTCTTGAACAGTTTCTGAAAAGTTCCGTTAGATGTTTTCAATATGAAACAGTCGATAAAAAATTTGAAAGAAGCTTCTTGCAACGTTGATACTACATCGAACTCTACAGCTTTCTCACGGGAATTGGGCGATAAAGTTCGGATAGTGATAAACGGACCCCATTAGGCTTCATTAATTTAATGTCATGGTAATTAGCGATCTGGTTCCCTCTATTTAGAGAATTAAATTGTACCGCCAGTTGGGTCGAGTGAGTGCATCAATTGCAGCGACACTGGCATCACGCGCAGCTTTGTGCGAGCGCGGGTGTAGCGTCTGACGAACCATTGTTGGCTTCGCTGCGTGCGCTGCGTGCTGGCGGTGACGTGCTCCCAATGGCGCTGATTGTAATTGCTCTGAAATTAGTTTTCACTTTTCTTTCTCTCTTTTCACCTCTTGAATAAACATACTTGTATAATAAAAATTACTGGAATGATTTGGTAACCAGTTGTTTGGTGTACAATCATAGGCGAAGTCGTTATGTTTGAAGGAAGTTTTCTTACCGATAATAATTGCAACTGTTTGCGTTTAAAGCAGTTTTACCTCGTGTGGCTTTAATATTACACGTTTATACAGTTGCTGTTGTTAAGATTCAGGATATTTGCTTGACATAAACTCTAAAAGCACGTACATAGAGACGACTTTTTTGATACGCCTCTTTTTAGTTTCTTTCCATATAGAATTTAAGCCCACCGTTTTTTTGCAATTTCTTTGGTTTGTGGAACAATTTCTGAACGATGTTTAATTCATCTGCATCTAGTTGAAATCCTTGTAAATTCACTCAGTCAAATTAGTTCGTCTAATTATTCTGTAGGTGTTAGTTGTAATATAACTCAACTTTGTCGCATCGGAATGCTAAATTGCTCTAATTTTCTGTGGGAACATTGCGTCTGAAGAGTTATGGCTCTGACTTCGATGGTTCACTGCAAAGCGCTGCAATTGTCCCCCAACTGCCGTCCCCCTGATTTATGCTGCTCAAGTTGGCAACAACCGTAAATTGAGTCCGTTCTCTGTAACGTACTCAACATGGACCCTTTGTCCAGTCAAGAGGCATACCTTCTATTAACTTCACTGTTCACTACGCATCAACAATGTTTGGTGGCCTTAAGAGGCTCCACACGCGCTATTCGTTTCGAGCTCATTAGATCTGCTTTTAGTTCCAGGGAAGACTGGAACTTTCCTGTTCCAGTTCTTTTTTGTGATGCAACTTCCTTTGTGCTCGTGTGTTCTGTTAGATGGAAGTTGTACCGTTTGGAGCATGGTTTTCACAGTTATGCCTAAAATTGACGAACTTTGAATAATTGACTAATTTTGGGCTTATACGATCTACTCGTGCTATTAATTGTTTCTGCAGCTCCTCTTTGAGGCGTGTTCTGTGCTGCTGCCACCTGCCATCGTCCCTTCAGGAAATAGCGCTCGTGTGTAATATCTCAAACCAATCATCTAACATGGATTTTTTTTTTTACGGGTCGACCATGGGTTTCCCTCTTGGACTTCATCTATCTATACCTTATATTTCTACGAAAATCAAATCCTCGCTGGACACCATGAAAAATATCGTCGATATCAGTGACTACTAGTTAAAAAAAGAAAAGTATTTATGGCCCTCGAGCGAGTGGCCTGACGGAGTCAGCCCCTTATCATATGTTGACTTGAGCAAATTAGAATTTATGAGTTTCAACCGTACGTCTTCCTTGGTCTACTCGATAATTTAGAGTCTCCTTCCTTAGCTCTGTGCCTCAGACCCTACATTACCTGTTGTGGGAGTCTGTCGTGTGTTTAGTTGTGTTGTCAAGTGGGCCTTTTTCTCTTTTCTTTACTTGGCTGTCTCCTGTGAGTGCATTCAATCCTTCATCTGTGCACTATCTGTGCCCCTCATCCTTCGTTGACGGTCTCGAGTATGTTCTTCCTGCTGCTATTTAAAAGCTCCTTTCTCAAATAGGATAGCTGGTTGCCTTGTTTTTCTCGAATGACTATACGTGAATGTACGTATACTGCAAGTATAAAAGTGCTTAAAGCAGGTCGTTCATAATTATTTACCTTCCGTGCTTCTCTAATTAGTTTTGAGTTTTTTCTTGTTAAATTGATTCATATGTATTATCACACCAGTACGCTGACGATTCAATGGCATATTTCTAACCAAGATGAGACGAAATCTAATATGCAGTACTGTAACGATAAAGAAGGGATCGAGACGAGAGTAGAAAAGGGGCGTAGAACTTAGGCAACAGCGCCCAGAACACAACAGTCCGAGGAAAAGGGGGAAAAACAGTGAATGAGAATTAGAAAATTTAAGATGATTTTATAGCATCGGAACGCAGTGCTCTTTGGGACACGCTCAATACTTCCTTGGGAAAACTCTCCTTTCAGTAGTGTTGAGGTGAAGGCTTTTCATTCCCATGTTGTCTTGGCCCAGGATGTCAAAGTCTGTTGCAGCCGCTACGAATCACACAATGTGCCGTTTGTGCGGCCGTTGCGCTTTGAATTTTAACTGTGTTTACTGCTTTTATATGGCAAGCGGTACCTCAGTTCATTGTTAAATTTGATTGTGAATGCACTGTAAAATATCCGAGGCTTGATGTATCGTAAAATATAAATTCTTAAGTCTCAGGTGTTTAGCAATCAATATCATTTTCGATTCTGTTTTCAACGCTGGAAGGTTCGACTCGCTTTATAATACTGAATTTAGTGTTTTGTAAGTATTTTCTGATTCTACCTTCTTGCAGATATAGTGCAGGGGTTCTTTGTAAGTTCACGCGCTGAAAACACTAACACAATATAAAACCAAGCAACAGCTTGGTGTACTCGAAAGTTTAAGTGAGTGCGAAATGAGCGAGGATTCCCATTTCTGTTCGTTGCAACTATTGACCAAAAATCGTTTCTTAAATGTACAATTTGTGCTGTCGGTATGGCAAATATTCCATTTTTTCGAGTTTTATATAGTTTAACTTCCAAAATAGTTTAGAATATTGTATTTCAAAATTCATCAGCAATTTGCTTCTTAATTAATGGCCCTTTCAATGTGGCAGAGAAATTTTCTTGCCTGCTGGAGCATTTGCGAGCGAGAAAAAAATGGGAGGAAGTAATTTAGGTTTGCTGTTTAATCCGCTTGAAAAATGGGGGAATTTTAGCTTGGACTAGGCAATGCTTTGCTGTTGCCTTGAATCCACCCTTGCCATTAGCTCATTCATCCCCAGAGACCATTTGTATATGTCGCTCTAAGGAGTAGACTGTCAGCCCAGTGGAGGAGAAGCCATTTCTCTACATCACGTACTTTCCTTTTGAAGAGAAAGTGACGAGCTTTGTGCGTAATGCTTCAGTTGTGCGTGTTAATTGTATGATCTCTGGATGCGCGTGTTCATAAAAGCATTTGCTACTCTATCATTTTATGAGTTAGGTCTTCATCCCTCTGAATGGTACTTGACTGAATTCACGCGTCCAATAAACGTGCGGACTCTGCTGTAAATTCTGCAATCCCGTTCACTTATTTTATGTGATTGAACTCTTTAGACTGTTGCAATTCCCTGGCCACGTTTCCTCAGTTTTCTTGTGGATTTCCTGAAAGCTACGTTGAACAGCTCAGCCTGGACTGGTCGACACATTTATCTGACGACCAGGCTCCACAAGAACGTGAATTTATTTGTGTCGCTCTCAACATGTCTTATCCCCGGTGACAGAAACTCGTCCATATAGGGCGCAATTCCAAGATCTCGCGAGCTTGAGAAGAATTCAATCTTTCTACCATGAACTGATTCTTGTTCACCGAATTGTTTCTCCTTGTACTTTTCTGCTATTCCATTTACTTATTTGTAATTAATTCCGGCATGTTCAGTCATCCAGCGAGCAGCTAAAAGTTCATGTGGCACAAAGAGAGGAAGAGAGGAGATATGTTATAGTCTGCTACTTTGTGCGATCAGTTCACTCGTTCTATCTCTCCTTTTTTTAATACCCAAAATTTTCTCAAGACTGTAGAAGATATTATGAAGCGATAGACTTTTTTCCATTACACAGCAATTCGGAGATCGAATTCAGACTTCAGACTATCGGTCTGTTACAAAGTGAAATTTGTCTTTAGGTACATGAGAACTCTTCTTTAGGAAATGGTGTTTCAAAGTTACTTCCTTCTCAGTACGAGTGAAGCTTATTTTCTGTTTCGAGAGACCACGAATGTAGTTTCCTGTACCTGGATTAGCTTCAAAAGTTCCATCATGCGCTTTCGTCGTACCAAGCACCCATGAAAAATTCAGAGAGAAAATTTTTCAGTGGAAACTTCTCAGAAATGGATTTCGGTATCATTTGAAACATACGTCAATAACAAGCCTTAATGTTAATTTTCATCGGCGTACAGCCGTCTTTAGTTCACAATGTCTTGAAAAATTATTTCCTGATTTTCTATCTTTTCTTAGCTTAGGACAGTTTGATTTTGTACATCAAGAGCTGTGCCTTGACGGTGAGTCCTCTTTGTTCTCTTTTAATCCGGTGTAATGCATCCTTGCCTCCTTTGTCCTTGCTTCCTCTGGACTAAGGAGGCGCTGGTCCCCACCGGCTCACTGAGCTCATGTTACTGCCGCAGAGAGGCGCTCGAGCGGCTGGGCTACGACGTCAGTGGGGCGAGTATCGTGATAGAGGACACCACCACCTCCGTCCACCCGAACACGGAGACCAGCGTGCTCGGCGGCAAGACGCTGCGCTACAGAGGTCAGTCTTGTACCTTCCCAAGCCGTCACACTTATTTAAGACGCAAAGCTATCGCTAAGTTATAAATCTTGTTGTTGTATCGTGTCACGCTTCGTCGCTTTAACTGATAGCGACGCATGTGAGTTAACTTGCATGGTACTCTGGAGATTGAGAAGAAAAATATATTGTAGCTTGAGTTGCATGTTATAGCAAATTGAGATTGATGTAAAGTTGGGAATACTGAGCAATCTTCATCTTATGTTCTCTGTAAGATCTCCCAGTTTACAAAAAAAAATGGCAGCTCATAACATTTGGCATACCTCGCTGCCTGTATATTACAATTGAGAAGTCGCACCTTTCATTAAAAATACCAACATTCTAAATACCAGCAGTAAAAGAAGCAAGAACCTCTAAGAGAAATAGAATAACGACATACTTAACAAATATAAAAGATTTCGTCAGTGACCCTTTCTTAATGCAAATAATATGAGGAAGAACAAGCTCCTGTTATCAATAATGTTTTCAAACGTTATCATGCTCGAAAGGGTCCGACTTTGGAATTAGTCTCTGGTTTCCTCTCATGCTTCTTCGCACTTTTGTCCCTTCTCAATCAACCCGTAATGAAGAACTCTGGATGAAGTCTTTGATCATCTTTGCGGTGTCCAATCCAATCAAGAAAGTACAGAAATAAATATTAGGGTATGAATCTCTATCTTAATGAGAACATAACCGTGTCGTGGCTCAACAAATTGAAAAGTGATATTTTCAACATTACTGATGAAATCGTAAATCATTGACCAAACACTCCCTCTAAAGAGGCACAGGATAGGCACTAGGGTTAGGTTAGTTTGGTTCGTCTATCATATGCTAGGGAATTGGGGTCTCCAGGGGGACACTGATATAGCTTGCCTCAGCTCTAGCTGGGCCTTCACGACTTCTATCTTTTCTACCCACTTTTACTTCTTTCTATTTGCATGCCTTCTTCGCTGATAATTCTTTATTTTTTCGTCTTCTTCCCAACCTTGCTGTTCTTCTTCCCTCTTCTGATGTGGTTGGAGAGCCTTAAACTAGTTAGCTAATAATAATAATAATAATAGTAATAATATTAATAATATGTCAGTTTAGTTTCATGATTACATTAGTGTTTGAACACTCAACCAAATCTGCAGAGAACTGTTACTTTGTCCTGAAGAAACTTTTTTTTGTCAGAGCTAGTCATTTTACTGGTGCCCTAAGTATTGGAAACAAACTTATATTGACGAGGGACATTTCGCCATTATATTTTAGAACCCTCCCAGCATGTAAACAAATAAATACACACCGCTGATGTTCAGGTTAATATTTAAATTTTTTAATTCATTTTTTAGCAACCGCTGTTTTTTACCCAATTCAAGTTTTCAAAGCGACTTGGCATGTAACGCTCAATATTTACAAGAAAAATTGGAATGAGTCTATTGTCGAGTATAGCACAGTTTACCTTTTAACTTGTATTAAGAGCCTAATAATGTAATATTTCAAGCCTGAGATTCAAGAATCCTGCCGTTCCTTATTTTAGGCGGCCTTTAGTTTTGTGTTGTTGAGGTATACATAAATTTATGCTTTGTGTTTATAATATTTGTTAAGAGTGCGCTTATCTCAATATGAAAAGAATTTGGCGGTACGAACGAGCTGAGGGTTCGTTCTTGGTTTACTACCAAAGGCTTATGCAGTCAGACTACGAAATCAACATTTCATGATTACATTACATCATTTCACACCAGCAATGCCATATCTATCATGTACATTGTAACCGAGGAAGTAACATTCACCCAACCATTTTGTCACGTGATACGCATTTTGAAATCGAATTCTCGCACAACGCAGCAAAGGCAGTCGTACTACACGATCAACTTCTATGTCTCTCCTGACAAAAATTAGTCACCTGCAATTAATATGGTGTAGGACCTGTACGAACACGAATAATGGCGGCAGTTCTGCGCGCCATTTAGTCTTCAGATGTCTTAATGTACACCTTGTCGATTTTAAACCACTGTTACATCAAATGATTTTATAATGCTGTCACAGTACGTGGACGATCTTCCCGATACCTAACTTCTCGTTCTAGGTGGTCCTACAAATATTCTATTGGGTTCATGTCTGAGGACTAAGCCCGCCAATCGAAATACCTGACATCCTGAATGTTTCCTGGCAATTAGTGACAGTTCTAGCCCAATACACCCAACAGTTGTCATCCTGAAAGATAGCCAAAGCAACAGGTCTCTCTTCATTCAGACTGTGCAATTGGCAAAACTTGGTTTTCTAGCAGTTCAGTGCTGCTATGCTGGTTCAGTTTGATGAATGCCTCAACTTTAGGACCCGCTTCCGTGCAGTTGAAACAGCCGCAGAACCAAGACAAGCCCCCCTCCTCCTTCTATCGCCATTTGCACACAGGCTTCGTCGAAGGCTTTCTGTGGTCTTTGATGAACATGACGGCGGGCCTAATTGCTATAGATACAAAATCGTGACTTATCTGACCATTACATTTCTCCACTCTTCTACACTGCAATGTTCGCGTGCTTTGGTCCAGTTTAAGCACATGGTCTGGCGGGCATAAGTTAACATTGTTCGTTTACGAGCAACTCTGCTCCGTATATTAACTGCATGGAGTTCCCTCCAAAGAGTTCGTTCGGAAATAACAAAAGAATGACAGCGGTTCAGAAACGGAGGTTTTGCAGGAGTTCCATCATTGATGGAAAGGGATTCCGGTCAACAATTCGGGACGCACGGCGGCGGTCCCTATCGGTTAGAATTTTCTTCTGAGCACAATTTTACCTTGCATTGCCGTATGTATCGGATTATTTCCATTGTTGGTAGATCTGCATCACAGTGCAGCTTGAAACGATAGCGAATTACGCTACTCCCTTCACTGAGTGTCACTTAATTCGACCAAAGGCAAAAGCTCGTTTGGCCAATCCGAGACGTCATGCTTTCGTCCCATCGTTGTGGAGCAGCTAAAAAACAATTCTATACTTTATCAGCTCTGAATGAAGACTGATGCTTATTCAGTAATTGCATATAACCTAAACTTCGGTTTCAACTTTAAAATCTTGTTGATGAACGTTGTAAATAACTGGAGCTCGAAAGACTTTAGTGGAACAATTTTTTGTCCGGAGAGCTTATTATAAATGCACGTAAAAGTATGAACCCAACATTAAACAAATTTTTTTATACTTTATTCTCTTTTTAACGCGTAATACTACGCACGCAAGTACTGGTACTTTTCATAGTAGAGTACCTGGCTTTGTGAGATAAAAAAGTTACGCACCAGAGGAAAGAAATTTTCCACTGTTCTTTTTATTACATACCTTCTTTAATTTGACCACGGAGACAAAACTTCTTTCACTATCTCTGTTGGCAGCAAAGTGCCAGTGGGCCCTCATAACCCTAATCAGAGCGCATAGCGTCGGAGTCGCTTCTTGGTTTGAATACATTTTTCAAGGGCTTCACCCGTCGTATTGTTGTGGCCTTAGCTCACCGTTGTGTCTTCCAACCTAAAACACTTGAAATGAGGACTGCTTTGCTTCTATTGAGTCTGAGACCAATTTCTCGATAAAAGAAATTCTCCCTCACATTCTCATCATTTCTTCGTTTATCGATTAATTGGCACATATTAGGTTGAGTTATGAATTTCTTGACAATTGCGTTTGTAATTCTTTATAAATCTAGGATTTAGGATAATTAGGGTAATCTATCCTTAGATTATGTTTTTTCGGGTCTTTAGTCGGTAGCAATTGGGTTAATTATGCTTAATTAATCAGTGAACGCATTCATTCTTCCTTCGCTGAGGGCATTAAAGGGACTAGGTCTGCGTCAAAAGCTTAGCTCCATTGTTGCTGAGACGTTCTAATAATCAGAATGGTGCTTCCAAATTGTTTTCCCGTTTTTACCCTTAGCTGTTGGGACTAGTACCCTCATGGGTAGCCTGGAGTGTGTTGCCACGTTGTTTACGGTATTTTTTCATGAATCACCTACGTGAGTAATGAAGAGAACATTGATTACGTTGTTGGTGCGGCGTGCGACCATCCGTCACCTGCGCGGCCTCGCTTTTTGTGTCGTCAGTATTTGCAATAAGAAGCTCTTCTGCTTCTCCTTCACGCACGTAGATAAAAGCAGCAAAATTTATTGCTCCTCTGCGAGACGGAGCCGGCTTCTTTAGGTGCCTAAGCTTTCTGGTGATGCGCATAATAAATTTTCAGGTGGTGCTGAAGGTTGACTTTGGCACACAATGCACCCCAGGCTCTGTGGGTCCGCCTTTCCGGATCTGGCCGTGTTGACCGTGTCGAGGTCTGACTTCTGTCTTCGGTTTATGTTGACAAACATGTCCTCATATGTTTGTCAGCGCTCGTCTGTGTTTGGGCCGTGATTGTATGAAACAAGAATGCGTGCAGCTTGTGATTGATAATAAGGAATAGATTTGTTTTAGAAACTTTTTCGTGGCTGTGTCGTCTATCGTTCTTATTTAGTTGCAGTACAACAAATATCTGTTATTGAATTCATTGGTGCTGTTGGCAGTTTCTTACATGCTCGTAATTTTGTAAAAGCCAGATTGTCATTTCTGCCATTTTTTCATTGGTCGGCATTTTCATTTTTATTTTATACCTGTATCGCAATCGGTATTTACTGTACATGATAATTCTTAGGAAATATAGTTGAA
The DNA here is from genome assembly GCA_014899125.1 of Orchestia grillus. Taxonomy (NCBI): domain Eukaryota; kingdom Metazoa; phylum Arthropoda; class Malacostraca; order Amphipoda; family Talitridae; genus Orchestia; species Orchestia grillus. The sequence continues at coordinate 18,067 of VOMN01103670.1, forward strand.
GAGAGAACAAAACTGCAATGGTGTAGTAAGATTTTCATTTAAATTCACACATGAAATAACTTGTATTTTAAAAAAGACTGTAATGAGGTGTGCTTGGCGTAAACAAGTGCTGGTTGTCGTAAATATTTTAGTCAACTGCTGACTCTCGCCAACGAACGCTCGGCAACTGAGTGCAGGTACAATATTTGTTCAGAAATTTGTTGCCTGTCTTCCTCGATTCTGGTGGAGAAAATTACGTCATTACGCTCGAAGAACAATAAGGAACAACACAGAGACGTGTCACGTAAATGAAGAAGAATCGTTTTGACTGAACGATTACTATTAATTTAAAATATCGTCTGCCAATTGTTTAAAAAAATGAGAGTAGAGTAAACTGATAAAATGTTTTCGAAGAGTTTAAGCTTTAAAATGAGCAAATGTGGATTCAAGATGAGTAACATAAAATTATAGAGAGATAATATGTCTCCACCAACGTAGCTTGTTAGCTGAACTTTGTGGTACACGCTCAGATCGTCTAATTTGAGCGGACGCCTTTGCTTCTCATTCTGTGCAGCAGAGTATCGTCTGTCATTTGTCGGTTGTTATTATCGAGCTTTTACGCGTGTGGTGCTCGCTCTGCCACTGTTGAAACTCACAAAAGCCACGTCATAGCGTAACTCAAGTTCTGGGTGATGTGTGATGCACTATCTAATTGTCTTTGATTTCTTTATCCAAATTAAATTCAATTAGAAATTTAAGAAAAATGAGCTCCCAACAAACCTATTTTTGTTTTAAAACTTTTAGCTTACGACCTCTTTTTGAAGGAGAAATGCCCCTTTCAACGTCTTTCATCACAAGAAGCTCGAGACCACCAATTGGTTTTGGATTATCAGAAGAGTTATAACGCTCCTGTTCTGAGTTATTCCTGCACGGAGCTTTGATGTTAGTAACGTTAAAATGCATCGGTGGGCTATTCACATTTCGATAGCGTAAGTTTCAGTGATATAATGTGCGCTTCTAAGAATGTCTGTGACGTATTTACTCGTTTGCGTCTCTCTTCATTGGTCTTCTCATGGAGTAATTTTTCATCAACTTCATTATATTTTGGAGAATGAAGCCTTTTTAATGAGCTTGGGAACTTTTGCATCATAGCGATAAAGCTTAAGCCTTCGAAGCAGTTAGACATCATTTCACCGGTTGTTTCTAAAGCCACAGGTATGAAGGCAGCGATTAGTGTTTTAATATTCCTCAAGTTTGAATGTTACAGAGACTTTTTTTTTTTGCTTGTACGTGCATATTAGAATTAATTATTGACTGCTTGAAAACACGTGTTCTTGAAGGATATACTGAAATAAATTTTTATCTCTGTAGTGTCTACGGAAGTTAGCGCTCGTCATAGTTAGGTCGAACTAGTGGGGACCTCTGTGTCTTGCCGTGTAATTGAGGAAATTAGCACTTCCCTCACCATTTCTGATCGTTTCTTTCAAATTCTATTTTACCTTACCGTCGTATTTAGACACGCACGCTGCTCTCTTGCTTGCTGTAGCGGGCTGTACCAAACCGTAATGTGGCTACTTATTGTCAGAGGTAATTGAACTTGGCGCCAATGGGCGAAACTACTTTAATCAGTTTCTTCTGTCCGTGACTGCGAAGTTTACCTCCATTGAGTGATGAGAAGATAAATATTATGATAATTTTAAATATTTACGGCAAAGACAATCCAACGCTGAGAACGTAATATAAGTTCGCTGACAAAACAAAGTGCATTAGCTTATATATATTCGAAAAGTTGTCAGTTTTCGGGTTTATTTTTTTACCTTTTGAAAAAAACTCTTGGAAAGTGTCCCATACTTTGCAACATGAATGGGCTCTCGTGCGTTGCTGATGATGGGCGTAGAAAGTTCGACATAACCGAATACTAAAGAGTTTGCTCCAGCTCTTCCTCAGCCCTCGCTTGCATATGCAAATGGGCATGAAAGTCTATTTTGGATCATCGAAGAAAGGCGGCAGCATACCGAGGCTTGGCTGCCGATAATACTTTGGCTTCAGTTTTACCTTATCACCTTATCCCGTAGATAAAATTAGCGGCATTTTTTACCATGTAAATTTATGATAAACACGGCAAAAAATTTGAAAACATTCCATTAGGTTACTTCGAGCTGTGACTCATTATTAACGTCAATTATGCGAAGAAAATTTCTAGGTTATAAAGTATGGTTCGTCGCTACAATTACATTCATAAACTAATTAGAAAGGTTAGAAACATGAGCTTGTTTGTATTGAGTATGACTTTGTGAAATAATTTTACCTGGGGTTGTACAATGATTCTAAATTTCGATGACCGAAATAGAACGCCTTTCGCCTTAACATGTTATCTGAAGCGCGGTTATGGATTTTGGAGTTAAGACTGATATGCGAAGAAATAATATTATGATTATAAATTATTCGCAGCCATCTTGTAACGAGACTAGTAGAAACGCTTCATATTAGGAAACAAGTTTTCGTAATGTCCAAAAACTTCGAATCCTGCCTTTGATGGTTCATAAGTGACCACTGATGAAATATCTACGTACTAACCCTATATATATTTTCACTGACCACTTTGGACATCGGGTTACTCGTATCTGAAGCCATCGTTTGAAATTTTTATCGACATTCTTGGGCGGAGATCCTATTTAATGTCGAGGAATTATTTCCTGATTTTTTTTTTGTGCGCGCCGTCAAAGTGAGATAAATAAACGTTGAATAACGTTTCTGAAAAAAATCTTTCAGTGAATACCGATAATGCTTTGATTTAGATGAGAATTTCTTGAATGGGCGTCATTCAAGTATTGTACTTAACGAATCTAAAATGTAGGAATACGTCATCATTTAAATTTTATTCGAGTTTCTTTAAGTGACTGATTCATAATCCAAGTCATTTGGACTAGGTGCTGAGCTTTGAGATCATGACGCAACAAATGAAAGTTACACATTATAGAATTTTTGGGCCCATTTTAGCGGCGCATAGTGACAAGTTGGTCGTCGTTGGTATTTCGTGGAAGCTTTACTTTTGCTGGAGAAATTCATATCAGCAACAGAATCAGCAAATCCTATTGTGGAGGTCGGATGCGAGTCCTGTCTTCCCTTTATCGTCTCTCTCGTTTGAGGAGCAAGTAACATCACACAAGCTCTTGTCTGAGTTGCTTAATTGGTATTTCTTTTTTCGCATCATCTATTTATCTCTTGGGAATTATTGCACCGCCATTTTAACCGTTTAATTGGTCATGTCGAACGAGACGCGGAAATTTTAAGCTCTCGCGCGAGATTTGAATTAAATTTTTATTAACTCAACGCGTGTGATCACGGAAATCAAAAAATGGGAATGCAAAATTGGCAATAATAGTGATGTGATTTAAATTTTCTTGTTGAACCTGAAATAGAAATTTATCAGATATAGACGTATACCCTTCAAGGCGGGTAGAATAGTCCATAGGGTAATGTTATTTTGGTTTGTTAGGTTTGTCTATCATATGCTATGAGGATTAGCTTCCCCAAAGGGACAGTGTTAGGTTACCTCAGCTTTAGCTGCCTTCGGGACTTCTAACTTTCGTGCCAACTTTGCTTCTATAAATTTTCATGCCTCGATTTTCACTGATAATTCTTTATCTTTTTTTCCTCTTCCTCCTTAACTTGCTGTTTCTATTCCCAGGGGATCTTGTGTGAGAGCACGCCTTGCGTATAGATTCCCCGTTCTCTGAAGTCCACGATAAATGGTCTCTTCTCTTTTGGTGTGCGATGGGCTGAGTTGCGAATGCGCTTCTATCCTTATTATTATTACTTCTACTATAACTATCGCTGGTATAATAAGGCAATTGTGCTTGTTTTCAGCTTATAAATATTACTTCTTTGACATATGGTTTGAAAATTTATACATTTGTTGACTTTGGATTAGATTTTCATGCTCATTCAGCTCATCTGCGTTTGGCACATGAATATCAGGCCTGCTAAATCATGGTACGAGCTTCGTGTAAAAAGATCACTGCGTGTATATGAATGTAACTAAGATTTTTGACGATAGCGGGACACGACTTCCATGCCAATATATACTCTTTATTGAAGTAGGCGCCAATATTTTGCGTTCTCATAGTCCTACTATATTATAATAGCCCAGTGTTGCTTGGTCAGTTGGTCCGTCCGCCCGACCGTATATCTGTTTCGTTCTTAAGGATTTAAATAGGAGAAAATTCTCGGGTTTGTATTCTTAATCACCGAGACTGTCAGAGAAGGTAGTCCGTATCAGTGATACTGAAATGACATTATTTCATGTCAGAGTTACCGTGAATGAGAGGACCTCTTTAAGAAAGTAACATCATTTGTCCTGCCATTTTTGACGGGGCACGTCTACTAGTTTGATCAATACCAGTTTGAAAGGATCTTAAACCTTAGTGCTAGGATTAAAAGCAGTTGAAAATTGTTTGATTTATCTTGTTATTATCAGGTAAGAAAAGCCACTCATTAAAAACTACATAGAAACGTCTAGCTTCTCTGACTACGCCAGAAAACAGTGGAACAGGGTTGTGGAGTGCCCGTTCGTAAGAGAGATTGCTGAAAATGTACCACAACAATGCAGATTTGGACGTGGCACAGAGAGTTCGGAAAGTTCGCTTGTTTCTCTTTTGGTAAAAGAAGGTGGACGAGCGATGCACTTGTTGAAAATTTGCGAAGCCGTTCATGAAATGCATAGAATATGCGGTTGAATTTGCCGCTTAAATTGGATGCTTTATTTGTATTTGCTCAATATTTGGTTTGTTTAGTTTTGCAAAGACTAAGCAGTCATGATGGCATGTATATTTAAAGTCTCAACACTTTTGAATAGATGGTTATCTCATCATTCCCTAAGGTCTCGTTACGTAGATTTGTTACTATATTCGCTAAGTTTTGATGTATAAAGTTTGAATATCTTAGGGAATTTTTTCTTCCGTATAATTACGTGTGGTCGATGTTCAATACCATCTGATTACTTGACCAGTGGTAACCTCTCAAATTTTGATTTATGAAAAGTTAGTTACCACTGATTATGAAAAGTTAGTAACCGGTTTTGGTGCGCTTCTACTCCAGACGTGGTCCTACGGGTAATCGTTTCTTTATCCGCTATTATTGTGTGATATATTTTAGCGCCAATACTTGTCAAAGTGATACGTCGTTGTAAATTCCCTTCCCGGTGTTCAAGTCAATTCTCTCACATTTGAGAATCCTGTCAAAATGATCCCTTATTTGACTTTATTAGTTTACTTTTCAGTCGTTAAACCTTGCAAGGTATTGTTGCCAGAAATCAATATCGTATTTGGTTCTCAAAGCTGTCTTGTGCCGTCGTCCTGAGGATTCTAATGCTGACGCAAACTGTCGGTGGGGATGGAAGCCTTTCGTGGCAGTCCGCAATCCCATTAAAATGCATTTCTTTCGCAGTTTGTTAATATCGCTGGGGTATACGATTTACCTAATATTACACTGTAATTATTGATCCCACTGATGGTAGATATTCCGTCAAGGTCGCGAGTCGTTCGCTGCTCATTTCACTCACTTGAGTGAAATATGTTCTCTTAAGTTCAATCGTGCGAGGCGGCGTGCAATTCTTGCCGAAGATAATTAAACCTTCCGGTGACACACGCGTATCTTTGCCTAACTCAGTTACTCAGTGTAGTTTCTTAACTTAACTGAGCGAAATTATTATCAGAGTAGCCGACGCCGAAATTTCTCGTCATGGCGTACCCTTGTCATACGCCAGGCTTAGCATTCGAGTGGCAGACCTTTGCTTGCAGACAAAAGGCCTTGTTTTGCGGCCCGAAATGGCTCGGAATGTCAGGCACGTTTTGAAGCTTATGTACTTGGACGCATTCAAGCCTTCCGTTCCTTGCCGCCACATTGTTTCAACAAGATTATTGTTCTTGAAATTTTTCCAACAGTAATGATAATTCATCGCATTTCCATTTGGGTTTCTTCGCGACGTTCTTACAGTTTTTGGAAGGAATTTTCATTTTGCTTTCTAAGTTCCGTTGCTCAGTTGGAAATATTTCTAGGTTACCAAGTACTTCATTTTAAGCGTAGTTAACTTCACCTACAAAATAGCGTTTGTGTTGAAATTCCTGTTTAATTAATGTAAAGTTTCAGTATTGCGATAAAGCGCAATATCTTACGAAATTTCAAGAAGTTAAGTTGAGCTGCAAAGTTTTCATTTGACAAGAATTCTCATCCTTTTGTCTGTGAACCTAATACTCTTTTGTTGCTCCCGATTGGGCTGGTTAATTTAACTACGCGGTGTTCTGTGAGACACGTTTTCTTGCAGTGAGAACACTTTGGTTTTGGTATTAAGTTTGGCTTCATTTTGTGCGAGGTTATTCTGAAATAGATTGCGAGAGAACGCATTTAATTGCAGGCCCACGACAGACCTGTTCCATTACTGGAACGCAGTGTCCTGTGAATTTGCTCGATATTCCGGCCGTAAATTTTGATTGTTTTAAAGCGGAAAATGTCCACGGCAGCTCAGAGTTTCCCTTTCAATTCAATTAATGTAAACTAAAAACCACTTCCGTTGAACGTCTCCGCATTATATCTTGTACGGTTCCTTCTAGGGCTACCTCTCACCGTGTCTTGAAGGGCTTGACGTTCCTCGAGAATGAAGAGGATTGTTGAGCTCGTGTCGGAGTGAGTGTGCCCACAATGTTTTTCACTTTTAGATCCCTGTGAAACTTCGTGTTTGTGGGAAGTGCCCTTGCCAATTTCAGCATCCTGCTACGTTTTCCCTCAGATTCTGATTTAGAATTGTTTCATTCGATTAAGTTATTGTACCTGTAGGTGGGCAAATGACTTTTTGCAGTTTTCCATCCATGGGAAATGGGAAGCACAGAATCGCTGTGCTGACATCCTGCTCGAATGCTCTTAGTTCTGTCCCTGCCGCCTTGTCTCTTCATTATTCAAAGGTGATGTTGTTTGCAAGGCTCTGAGCGCCGTTGCCTTTCGCGTGTTTCCGGGTCTGCAGCTTGAGCGATAATAATTTCTAAATACCTATTCAAGTTATGCTTAGTATCAAGTAAGAGATTTTAAGTATTTTTTTCACATCTACATTGGCTGCATAAGGTAGGCAGGAATTGGTTTCATAAATCGTCTCTCGCTCAATTTACTTTAGGTTGTCTGGAAAACTGAATGAAATAAAAGGTTAAACTAGGATGGAAATTTTAATATTACTATTTTAAGCTGGCGCGTCCGCAACGCAATGAAATTCCTGCGTGAAGATTTTGAATTTCGCCTCTCGCTTTACGTTTGCCCTTCAGATTCACGTGATAACAGCGAGGAAGAATGAACGAGATTGATTCAGAAGTAAGGCGTTCATGCTTATGCATGCAGTCACGCGATCAATGACTGCACGGTAACTCATCCATTGTCTCGTTGGCAAAATAAAGTGCGGTTCTAGAAATGCTGTCGGAAGCCGCTGGGGCAATTTTGCAATAATCATTCTTCTGTTATTTTTTTGGGCGAAGCTTGTACGTGTTCTTAAGTGGCTCACGATGCTTTATTGCTCTATTTTATCTTGAGCGAAAGACGCAAATGAATGTGATAAATTGAAGCTTTGAGCCATGGTAGCCTGGGAGTTTCATACGCCAAAGAGCACTGAGCTTACGATGTACGAGTTCTGATCAATCTCTCTCATGCACAGGATATGAAAGTCTTAGTACTTCTTTGCATGCGCTATTCCGGCAAAGCAAAAATGCTCCTCGCTAGCTCTCCGAAGGGGCTTCAACTTTGGCTCATCATACGTGTAGCTATTTTTATGAATATTGCTCATTCACAGAACTCATTGCAGCTTATGTACGAAGTTTGTTCATCATCGCACAATTTTAGACTGCGGGACTGCGGGAGCAAATTCGTTCAGCGTAGTTTGGACAGCCCCGTGCGTCCTTATTCGGTATTTCACTCTATCTTAGAACTAATACTTTCCCTACTCTAGCTAAAAATGTCCGTGATATTGCCACACCGATGGCATCACTAACTTTGATGAAGTGGTGAATCTGCTTCTTCTTTTTAATATTCTTTCTCAATTAAGCTGTTTTGCGTTAGCGTCTGATAATAATGAACGACATTGAACCGGACATTTAAAACTGGACATTTTTGTTCTTGGTATCACTTTAATTTGCCGTTAAATTGCAAAGTTTACTTGCTTCCTCAATATGTGGAGCCTATCTCGCAGAGCAGACCAAAGTGTTGTGAAGTGTGCTGCATAATGCCACATGTTCTGTGCAGCGCATTTATCAGGTTTTTGTACTAAATAACAGGTTTTATGTGCTGTATACTAGGTGTAGAATTTTTTATTACGAGTTCAGTCGAGGATTTATGTTATGAATAAACATAATCCTTTAATTTTCATTGTCTTCCTCACACTTGCGTAGTATTCTAAATTCGTATTTTTGTTCCAGTAGCTACGCTTGAAGTAAAAAGGTTGCAAAACTTTGTCCATTAGCATCACTGGAAAAAATTGACGCTGCGTTTCAGAAGCGCTGTGTACATTTCCTTGTCGTAAAAATTACGTTAATGTTTAGCCACCGGACGACTGCCTGATGGAGAATGTTCACGCAGATATCAGAGATATCGTTTATCCAGTCGCTTGAATGCCACAGGGTTCCGTACACTCTACATTTCAGTGGCTGCATCGCCCCATTCCCGGACATTTCTGTCAGACCGGGGAACTCAACCAGCGTCTGTGGTCAATTTATATTCATAGGAGTTTATACTTATATACAAATAAAACTTCTTGTTTCTCCCCAATAGATCCACTGATTCTCGAGTAGGTCTGAGCCAGAGGTTCATTAGAAAACTCATTTTTAAAGCAACGTAGTATCTTGGCTGTCATATACCTTTAAATGTTGGAACAATATTCGTTTATTCTATGCTCAATGTTATTGTAAATTTCATTTAAAATAAACTTGAACATAGGCAGTTTTTACATTACGCAAAAAGTATAAAGACTTCAATATTCCTGTTAGTACTTTTTGTAAAAGGATTTTTTGTAAAAATTTCCTAATAGAGAATTATCTAACTGATGTCTACGAAATGAATACTAATGTGCGACACACGAGTAGTGTTCGTACATTATGCAGAAGCCAATGTGAGGACAAGCACAAAAGTCAGAGATAATTACATGGAGTGACACGGCCAGTGCGCGACCGAGTCCATGCCACATGATGGTTCCCGGACCCTGGATCCAGTGATGCTGGATGTTTTCATTTGCTTTTAAAAGGGGAGTGAGCCATGTTGAACGAACGGTTGAAGGTCATCAGCATTTTGTTGTCTTTATTAAAGTACATTTAAAGTTCATATCTTCTGAAGGATACGTGAGACGGGCTTAGCTTCCACTTCCAAAATGATCAAACTATTATTATTGCTGCCATGTTTGGGGCGGTTTGTGTACACATGGATCGAAAATATGCAAGGCACAGCCATGACAAGACACGGACATAACAAGGCACGGCCACATCAAGGCAGACACGGCAAGAGACTGACATAACAAGGCACAAACACAAGACACGGACACGACCAGACACGGACACAACAAGACACGGACACGATAAGACACGGACACGACAAGACACGGACACGATAAGACACGG
>VOMN01103685.1:0-16162 GCA_014899125.1 Orchestia grillus
ACTGAGTTTCTGAAGCACTGCTTTCACTACTACTACAACTACTAAAAAGTTCAGGCAACAAGTAATCTAACAGAAATCTTGCCATTATATAGTTTTAGTTTGTTGGTTATACTAAACAGGGATTTTAGAATACATGTGCCCAGGTCATTTTGAGCTTTGCATATAGTAAAAAAAAGTACAGCTTAAATTACAATTTAATGTTACAAGAGTCTCTTAATGCTGAGTGTATGAGGACAGAAATGAATATCTAGTAAGATGAGATATGCCTAGATCTTGGCTACAGAACATAAATTGCCATAGGGGGTGCCCCTCCATATGGACATATTGGCATCAATCGCAAATATAAGGATCAAGACGAGGCTCAGACAAGAGGACAAAGTTGTGTGCCATATGTCTTGGGATTGGGAAGAGCTTGAGATAAGAGATGTTTGAATCAGGAAGACACCACTGTATTTGTAATACCAGTAATTGTGTGTGGGAGCATCACCCTCCTGCAATTCATAAACTGCTGCTTACGTTCATGTATATTTCGTAGAACCGGGCGTCCATATGCACCTCCACCGTACTCGACAATCTTAAATTAGTGTAGAAGCTTGAATCTTCTAATATGCTGTTTGATTTTTTTTGCTATGTGCAGAGCTTAAAGTGAACAGAACTGTCAAATTCTAGGGTCTTTTTTTATTTTTACCAACAAACCAAAGTTTTGTGAGGTCACTCTAAGTCCCCAATATATAGAATGAACGTTTTAGTGGGAGTAGGTTTTAAAAATTGTATTAAACTTATTTAATATTCATTCTTTGTACATTTATGTTCTACAAATTTATATAGTTTCTATATAATTTTGGCACTGATGATGGAATTAAATGTTCCAAATCATTTGCTATTAAAGAGGATTATCCATTGCTCTTTTCACACATTTTATTCATAAGATTTTCAAAAAGTGAGCATTAATCTACTGATATTTCAATTAATAATATATTTTTTGTTTCCAATGACCAACCAACTTTTTTTCATCAAGAACAAATGTTTTGGTGCATTTGGGATTTGTAAATGTGTGGTGTTACTGTACTGTTAATTAAATATCATTCATTTTTTGGATCAGTTCTAGTTTGCATTATTTTCCATGCAAATTTATATTTATCATTGAAATTGAGTTCTTACTGATAGGCTGTCACTGCCTAAATTTATTTAAGAACTATTTTATTCAATGTAATATAGTTCATTTAATTGGTCAATTATTAATGACAATAATGTCACATTAATCTCCTTACAAATGGCCTTAAATTGACCAAACTATGTAGATGTAATAGGCAATGTGTCACTGGTATCAAGGTCTACTGGATGGATGTATTTTTTCTTTTAAATCTCACAATCTCTTAACAATTTTATGGACAAACATTGGACAGAATGACTACGGAATCTCACAGTCCCTAACAGTTTTATGAACATACATTGGATAGGAGGACTTGGGGAGGTCATCTAGAACTTCTCAATGCTCACCTAAAAATTGACTATTCAAATCACAGTAACTGTTGCCCAGAGATGGTTCTCATTTCAATGAAGAAACCTTATCTGAGCTACTAATTGAATGTACAATTGTATCGAGTCACCAACATTGAAATATTGAGTCTATCCATGACATGAGTGATCATCCAGTGGTGAAAACAATTCATTTGCCTATCAGAAATAGAGCTATACAAATTTGAACACATAAATCAAAACAAACTACACATCTCGGAATGCGGGAAGGAAAGCTGTTAAGAATATGATTGTATAGGATACTCAACTCGCAAATAAGGCAGTGGATGTGCTAATGGGTTTACTAAATTAATGTTGGATTTAGTTAGCAAAGAATTTTGGAGCAATTTATTAAGCAAGAGCATCTGTACAGTACTTGCAGGATCTCGACTGATTTACAGACTAAAACTTCCAGGAGTCTCACTTGATGTAAAATTTAGTGTCACATCATATTGAATGTGCGGCCCACACAGTTGTAATAATGTCGCTGGTGGGAGCATTTCTCACAGTGGAGGCTTGGGCCAGAATGGCATCCTACCCTGCTGCATTGGACATCATTGCTTGGGTGCTAGAGCCAAGTCTGTGACACGCTTGTAACAAGAGCATACCTCCATCTGTGAAGTTCTATTGACACTGCTGGAGTTGAAAAGTAGTTCTTTGACTCGAAAATCAGAAATCAGGCGTACTTTTGTCCGGTATGCTGGAGATGGGTTGATGTGTGACACATTTGATCCTCACTCAAACTTGGCTTGTGTGTGTAGATGCTCATCCTCTGAAGCATTGCCAAACTGCTACATTGGTTTAGGACTATGTGTTGGATACAAAGGTGGTCTTTGTTGTAAATAATGCAGGTGGTTTTGTCTCATCATTGAATATATACTTATGTTAGGATGGAGATATCACAAGTCTTGTTATTTTTTCTTACTTGTGTGCCTCTAAAGGTCACAACACAATGAGTCCCTTGCAATGGGCAAAATTGCTAAACTTGAACCCTGCTTACAATTCAGGGCCAGCATTTGCAGATTATAAGAAGAATTTTGATGAATTAAATCAAATGTGTATACTGTCCATTGTGTTGCATAGTCATCTGCAGGTAGAATTATCAGATTGTAACTATGGTAATAATTTGGTAAATAATTGAATAACTTAGCTAGGTTTTTTGTTCTCGAATAAATGCTGTAATTTCCATCTGCTAGGTGAAATAATGACAAAATTAACTTAATTTGCCACCTTATTGATGTCATTCATTCTTGCATTATTCTTACATTTGAGTATATATGAAGGACTACTATATGAATGGTAGTCCTTGGTATGTACTTGAATTTTTTAAAATTCTCAGGATGCATTGTTTGGTAATTATAAGAATCAAATTTTCTGTATGATTTCAATTCCCAAAAATAACCCTTATGATTCCCAATGTCAATTCTGATTATTTGTACCATCTTTGAAAACATGAAGCTTGGAATACACCCTTCAGTTCTAGTCTCAGTAGCTCAGCCCTGTTTGTAAACAAACTTGAAAAGAGTGTACATTGACATTTAGGCATTTTATCCACTTGCTTCTGGAACTTGTATAAGAAGTTAAATGAAATCCTTATCTGTGAAATTCTCTAATAGTCACGTTCTAAGAATCAAAAGATATACTAGTAAGTGTAGTACTAATAGGCATGCAATTAGACTTCAAGAGTCTGACTATGACTCCACCAAAAACACTGACTCATCCTGCAAGTTGGTAACTCAAGATTGAGTTATGCTAAATTTGGATGTAAAATGTTTAAATGGTTCCTCACTCCAATACACCCCATGGCCTCTTATCACATCAAATATCTCATGATGCATTGCACTGTTTTATTATATTATTCCTTTGGCTGTAAATCATCAAGTATTTGAACCTTATATTTTCCTCCTTCATAGTAATGCAAAAAAGGAGTGTGACTTTTGTGTATTAATCTTTTTTCAATATTTATAGGGAAACAATACTTGTTTCTATATTGAAGCCTAAGGTAGTAGAAAAGAATTTGGTGAAAAATTTTGAAGTGCAAATATTTTGGTTAGAAATTTTTTTTTGGAAATGAGTGATTCAGGGAAGTACATTTGTTTGTAACATATAGCATAGCTAAGTTGTTCAAGTATACTCTGTTAATCTATCACATTGGCTTCAATAGTTAACAAAAATTTTTGAAAAATACTACAATAAGAAAATTTGTTTCATATTAACATACACCTATTTTACTTCAGGTAAATACAAACCCTCAAGGACAAATCTTGGTATTGTCTGTAACAAAGATAATAATTGGAGAAACCAACTTGAAATACCATGAATTATAAAGGTAACAAAGAAAAATTACCTAAACATTTGAAGGACATTTTGAGCCTCAGCTTATTATCAACAATGGTTCTGCAAAGAACAATGAACATGTTCATGCAATACAGTTAAAAATGAATTGAAAAAAGCAAATTAAAAAATTGTAGGAAAACTAGAATTAGCAATTTATTATTCTAAGTGGGTATGTGTTTGCACATTGTTAAGCACAGGCTTCAGCTTTTGGATGTTTAATGGCTCTCAATTACAAAGATCAAAATTATTGAAACTTGTCTAATATTCTAAATTTGTCCATACTAATAACTTGGTTATCAGGACATGGTTGCAATCTTGACTGATTGTAGAATGCGGAGGAAAACGAAGGGCTGAACCCTAAAGTAACTGCGATAAGCATGCTCTGCAATCCTCATGTAAAGTGCTCAGCAGGTTGAGCCTTCATACTGCAATGTGTTCTGTGCACAACTATAATTATTAATGAGGGAAGATTGCATTTCTACAGGTAGCACATCCTCAACATGGTAAAACTTATTATTTATTTACATGCTGAAATTAATATGGAAATAACAAGCTGGATAAACATGTAATGAAACATTCTAAAGTTCCTGAAAGCTATAAAGGCTTAAGCCCTAATCTGAAAATGGTGGTTTGGTTAATACTTCAGCCATGTTTTCAAAGTTAGGTAGTCCTGCTAAAATCTGGGAAGAAAAATTCAATGTCGGAAGTTGTAAGATTTTTGTTATTGCATGTAGATGTGAGTTGGCCATAGAACACCATCATCACAAATTATCTACCATTCCTAAAAAATTGACACCATTTCTGCAAGCCATTGCTATTTTGGATGCATAGTCAAACATACTTAATATAGATTTTTGTCTGTTATATAAGCATATTTGCTTTGAACATCTGAAATGCCTAATTCCATTTCAGGTGTTTAGTATTTTCAGGTATTTGCACGCTAGCCTGCCTTTTGTTCAGGAGTGAAATCAGCGTGAAATCAATGTCGCTGTTATTTGCCTCGTGTGATGATCATCACTGAGCCTCATTAAAGGCATGATAATTCAGGAGTTTCATCAATAGTTATTCCTTTATTGTTACACACATACTCAAAGCACTTGATATTTTCATGTCTATATCAGTTGTGGATGTGGAATTGCTTTGATTGAGATATCGTCACATTTGATTGAAGATTTGGGCACATTAGTATTAAGATTTTGTTGCATTTGTATTGTAATTATGCCTCTTAAATTTATTTTTAACCTCTAAGCAACCAATCAACTGCATCTGACACTTTTTCCAAGCAGAAAACAAAATTTCAGCTCCACACGCTGATCATAAATAGTGGGAATTTAGGAAAATCTGAGCTCCCTAAACTCTACTGATCAATTTCATTCATCCCAATCAGGACCTGTTCTGCCATAGAAAAATTTTGTCAAACAATTTTTAAGAATGGTTTTCATTTTTAGAAGTGTGTCAAGTAGCCCTGAATGTTGGAGCTATTTGGGACACTATTTTTCTTTCATTACAAACAAGTTAGCCCAAAAAATTTCTTCTGTACTATTTCATAGCTCTTATTAAAATCTACTGAATGACTATAAACATAATGTAAAAATTATATTATTAATAGTTATCAATAATATTGTTAAAAATTGTCCTGACTCACCTTGTGTGGTAGTGCACTTGGTGTATCTAAGTATGTAGTGCACTTAGTATTTCACTAGCTAGGCCTTCTGGCATCTATCATTTGTACTCACTTTGCCTCTTTTCATTTTCATGCTTTTTTGCTGATTGTTCTTTATTATTTCTGCCTCTACCTATACTTGCCATTTTTGTGAAGAGGGAATCCTGTGTGGGAACACACTTATACATAGATTCCACATTTTCTATTCCAAATGTTCCATTTGTGTGTTCATTTGATCACATTTCATGTAGGTAAATAGCTTTAAGCTAACTAGTGATATAATCTAATAAAAGTAGAGCACTTATTGTATCTATCAAGATAAGGCACTTTGTATATCTAAGTAGCAAATTGAGTGTATATTTGTACCTAACTCATGTTTTTTGTTCTTCCAGTGGTCACAATGGCTGAAGAACACCTCTCCCTGAAGTGGAACAATCATCAGGCACATTTTGTGGACATCCTCACTTTCCTGAGGGAGAAGGTAAGCTACCAGTTGATTTAGCATTTATTGCTGTTTTTTTACTACATTGACTGTATTTTAACTAAAATATATTTAATTTTGGTGATGAATTTTGGATACTATGAGTGAAAATATGGTACAGTAAAACCTTGAGTAATAATCTGTCTTTTTAAAATCTCTTAAATAAATTTGAATTGATCAAAATAATACTCACATTGGGATTAAAGTAATTAAAATTATTTGTTCTAGCTGTAGAAATATATTTTTCTATTGTAGAGTGCGCCTCTCAGGAGAGGGCATGGGATTGGCCATAGGCAACAAGGTTTGATTAGTTATGTTTATCTATTCAATGCTATGGGAATGGCATTCCTTGAGGGACACTATAAGGTTACTTCAGGTTAAGCTATCTTTGTAATTCTGTCTTTGATCCCCACTTGTTTCTTTCAATTTATACCTTTACTATCTCTTTGTCTTTCCTTCCTCTTCATTCTTAACACTGCATCTTATGTGTAGGGGATCCTGTGTGGGAGCATGCTGTGAGCTTAGATTTGCTATTTGTAGTCCATGCTGCATGATCCCATCTTTTTGCTCTTTGGATCACATTTCGCATTGCTAGGGAGCTTTAAATAATTTAAAATAACTGATCACAGAGCCTTGTTTCGGGTATTATTTGGGTCCAGTATTATAAAATACTGGACAAGAGCCTTGCTCATTCACAAATTGTCTGGTATCACTATCTCCAACCAACCAATGCTTTGCTAACACAAACTCTTAGAGCTGCTTAACCATCATCATTGCAATTTGTATTGGCTAAATAATGATAGTTGAAAGAGCACAAAACGGGAAAAAGTAGTAGAGGAAATGGTTTTGATCCTTACACTTGAGTTTATGGCTGATGTGTTGAAGCACTACAGATCTAGCAGGAATGTAGATTAAGGCCTCTGCCTATATAATGTTTGGTTAACACAGAATAGTCTAAACAATTTGTGCAACATATTTGATAATTAATGGTAGGCATCATTTATGTAAGCTTATATTGAATGGGCACTATTATGTGATACCTGTAGTGAGTTGAATTAATATTCAGGGTGTTCTAGTTGATTTAAAAAAATTTGTATTGGAATGTTAAGTTGAAGCAAAACTTAGAAATAGGCACAAACATAGAGATCTACTGCTTATCTTGTGAATGGGAACCTACTGGTTTCAATTGTTACAAAAATATATTCATAATAAATGAATGTCTATTAGAACTTCATAGAAGCTTTATTTAAAATTCTGCAATTTAAAATGCTGCTAGAATAATTTAGAAGAAGTGAAATTATGAGTGGGTTGTTCAGTGCTGCAAGCACTCAATCTCCCTAAAGAACCAAGTAAACATCCTTCTGGATCAGGAGTTGACAGCTTATAGCATTGTTTACAAGCCAAACATAAGTGTTGTGGTGTTAAACATAACCTCACCATGTTTAATACTAAAAGGACCAACTTATTTTCTAAATGAGCAAAATAGTGCAGGAACAGACATTCACATGTTGTGCTCTTGTGTTGATCTTCACCCATGTTTTGAATAAGAACTTAAGACTACTAAAACTATTGCTTCTAATGTTGATAATTCTTGACAGTGGTCCTTAAAGAGTTTAGCAAGATAACACTTAAACTCTTGAACAAATTCCAATGAGTATCAAGCAAAGGTCAATTTTGGAGCAGTTAAGAGCACCTGTGTAAGCTCCAAGCAGTTTTTAATCAAGAAATGAAAGGAGCAAGGATTAGGCTTGATGAAATCAAAACTTATGCCTCTGAGGAAAGTAACTGCTTTTAGTATTGTTTTCCCTGAAGAGAATTGTGAAGAAAGGTCCCACTTTAGCAAAGTATGAGTTTGTGGAAGGAATGCGGTCCATTGGAGTCATCACATGGCTGAAAGTGACCAATGTACTGCTGAGGGAAAGACTTCACAGCCACCAAACAATGAAGATTGCTTCAGGAGACTCCTTTGAATTAATACTTTTTGTGTTAACAATACAATCCTTTGCTCACAAACAATACTACAGAAGCACTGGGTGCAGCTGTCATTCCTGCATTTTTTAAAAAGCTGTGGAAAATAAACTGATGTATATTTCAAAACTTCAGTGATACCAGCTAATTCTGCATTAAAAAGCATTTAATATATGTAAACATATTGATCTCTGTTTTATCAACAGTATGAGGTCTTTCCTTGTATATTTACTCTTTAGGGAGCCCTGTAGGAGAAAATCACACTGAGGCTAGGTGATTTTCTCTCATTGCGGCGCCTAAAGTGTCAAGTGCACAAAGAAAGGCATCATACAGTTGACCAACTTGAAGCAATAGTGAAGGTGAGAACAGAAGAATTCCTTAGCATCTGCTCTGTGAACTGATAGACAATTTTTCTAATTGCCTGTAAGTATGCCTTAATCAGAAAGGATGCCATTTTGCTGATGTTTTTTTAAGGTGACCAAGGTATTTGTTTTTTAAATGTTTTTTAACTTGAAATAAGATGGTATCCATTAAATTTTGAAACCTTGGAGATGTTTGGGCCTTCATGTCCTGGTCACACTGAGGGGCCACCGCTTTTGAAGTATGTATTTTTTATTTTTTTTTACAGAGGATTGACTGCTGTATCCTGTATTTTAATTTTTTTCAAAATATCCTAATTAAATTGAGAAAATTACTATTTTTTGTCAATTCAGTCATATTATTTGACAAGAATCAAACATTGCCAAACAGCCTAGGAAAGTTGTGCAAATTGTGAAACTTAGTTGAGTTTCCTTAGCTTTCTGAAGTTTTTCTATCTTGAAAGTACTATGACCTCAAAAAAGTAGTGTAACATTTTACAATGTCATTGAAAAATTCCCCAGAAGACTGTGTAAAGACTTCAGTATTTCTATTGGGTACTCCATGAAAGGTACCAAATTTTGAAGAAAATCTTTTCACTGTTATGGATTACTAAGACATGAACTTCTCTGTGCTCAATAGCCACACACTGAAAAACTGGAAACAATTGATCTGAGTCAAGAAAACAGTTTTATGGAAAACTTCTGAGAGGCACAAGCATTGTGTCACTGTAGTTCAATGGTTTATGATTTGAAACCACTGGAGTCTGGAAAAAGTTTAAAATCAAAATTTAAGATAAATGGTCTTAAGGTTTAGGATATAAAAATGTGTATGGAAATTTGTTGTATCTAATTATGAATGCCTCTTGTTTTATCATTCTGAAGCTGCTATGGCCATCGAAAGGTCATGCTCAGTAATGCTAAGATTGATTTTCATGCATCATTAGACTTTTCTGTAGTTTTGTGCTGATTTATTGGCATTGGCAAGAATCATCAGTTTTTGTATCTATATTTGTGATGTTAATTACTGTAAAAGATAACGGTTTGTGTTTAGTAACTTGCTATTAGCTATGCTATATTAGTCAAATGTTGTACGAGTACATACGGGTGTGTAGATTTGTGTTTCTCATTCAGCAAATTTTTTATGACAAATTAATTTTCAAGTTTGGACAACAAATAGGCTCAGTTGACTAGCCTCTAGAGCTTATAGGTACATGCTACTTCTTAGTGTTCAAGTGTGGCAATACTGCTTGGGCAGCTATGGTAATGCCATCAGTCTGTCACATGCCTGAGTTGAAGTTAACAATGCAGTGACTGCTGTAGTCATTTTCTCTAAGTGTAATCATCATTGATGTGGCACAAGTGTGCGTGTTGATATATATGGATTGGGATGTGGAAAGTCCTTTTCTTCAATAGCATCAAGATATTTACTAATCAAACTGGCCCTGAACATGTTTCATTATTACCATATTGTGAAAACAGTCATTCATAGATGATGTCTTTAGATCAAAAGGCTGGATGTAAACAAAAATTGACTTTTACCTTAAGTTTTTCTACCTCGTGTTAGACTTTATTTCATTTTATTTTCATGGAGGACTTGAAAATTTGTTTTTTCTAAAAGCAACATATTCATAGAAATTTGTGTGAAATATCTAGTAAAAACCTAATGAAAATTATTTGCTGAACATAGTTTAGAAGATACGAGTGTGTGAGTTAGCATGCATGTCACCTGGTGTAGACATGGTACTATTAAAATAATTAAAAATCACAAGCTGATAACTTTTATGTCCATGCAGCAAAGAACAATTTGGTGTGATCTCTTCAGCAAGGTACCTCATAATTATTTACCTAATCTATGCACATACCTCAGAACATCTCATTAATATTAAACTCATTGGATAGAACTTAATTTTTCAGGAGTGAAAGCCTAATTTGAAAGTTTTATATACCATACCATGTATTGATTTTTAAGGGCTATTTATTTATGTTTAAAGACCATTGGCTTATGTGTGATAAACAAATGAATATTCTCAATTTTCCCATGTTCATCTCATACTGAGGTTTGCAAATGCAATTTTTTTCCCAAAGTAGATATTCCTTGAGCTGGGTTCAATTTTAGCAGTTGAGCCCAAGCCAAGAACTCCCACTTCTGTGCTTTATGAATGAAGGGAAGTAAGGTTAGTTGCTTATTGCACGTGCTCAGGCCTACAATGAACGAATGATAGTAATTTCTGGGGATTTATGGATTAATTTTTTTGTAAATCTTACTATTAATAAAGCATTTAATGGGCTCAAATTACATACTGTCCTTTAGTTTGGTAGTTATTTGAGCCAGTGTGAGCAGAAAATTACATACATGCTAATGATAATTACTGACTTGAATTGATTTTATAGAAATAGTTAATTCCAATGTTCTCTATTAAATTCAACTTATGTTATCTTTTAACTAAATTTGCAATTGATAATGTGCATAAAAATCTTGCCTAGTTCAATGAATGGCTAATCGTGTTTCACTTAAATTATACGGATTATACGATTACAATTATAAGATGATACAGATAATTTTGATTATGTAAATGTGTTCATATACTTTTGGATTGGAAATTTTTTGATTGTGCTGCAATGTAGTAACCATGCTTGCAATGTTTGTGAATTTAGATGACTAAATTCAATATTTTTTACTTAGGCAATTGCTTTAAAAATTTGTAACTAGTAATTTATATTTTGAAGTAAGCTGTTCTAAAAAAATTGTTCTTTGCAGCAAATATTCACTTGTGTAGTCTAGTTTCCTGCTCTCCTCATGCATAACCAGAGTTGCCAGTCATTCACTATACTGATTTATTTTTCAGTTGGATGCATAGTTCGACATTGGAAGTTCAATACTGTATGTACTGAGTAGCAATAGTTTCAGGAAATATTTGACTCTTCTTTAATTTCAAGCCATGTATTAAAGCTTCAACTTGCATAAGGGGGTTCAAATATGACTTAGTATTTAGGGATTCATGGAACTTGTTCATTTCCTAAGGACTTTCATACTAATTTTGAAGTACAGTACTAGCTTCCTGGTATAGGCATCTACATATATTGGGTAGTATCCCTCTTTCACTGTTTTTTTTATTATTGTGTGTAAATGACATAAATGCAATAAGAAAGCTGTATTGAAATACAAAAACAATTTGTGACAAAAGTTAACTATGCCTATGTTGGGAATACTTTCCCTGGAGTTGGCTTCTTCCAGTGGAAAACTTGCAAGCAATTGTTTTGTAATTCTTCAATATGGTAATGGGCTGAAAAGTAAAAGAACCTTGAACATGTCAAACTTATCTCTGAATTTGATAGTTGTAATGTGCCTGCATCTTATACGCTAATAGTGGATAGTGCTGCTCAATGTTGGTTGGAACATGTCCTGGTACCACATGTGGTACACAAAGCTGTAAAAGTGCAAATAGAGAACATTGGATTTTGATGGTTATTTTAAATTAATAAATTGAGTGACATCTTGAAAGAGATCTGTATAGAATTTTTTTTAAATTGAAGCTAACTTGATTGAAATAGCAGAAACGACCTGGATTAAATTAATTCAAACTGCGAAATTTAAGCTGAGAAAAATATTTAGGATTCAGAGATTTATTAAATGTTAAATTGGAATAGAAAATGATGCAATTCAGAAAACAAGTAATTTACTTTTGAAGGAGCTTAATTGATAAAGAAAATTATTCATAATGTTCATCAATTGGTGGCAGAAAGTTTTAAATTGCACACAATGAAATTATTCAGATTTATTGAAATTATTAAACCAGAAATCCAAAGCTTACTTGAAGATAAACTATTTATCAGGGAAAGAATTTGGAAAGAATTAAAATGACAATGGTATGTACCACAGTACTGAAGTACAGTTTAGAGGCCTGGAAGAGCAGGCCCTATGGGCCACAGCTTTACCCTAGGTTGAATGTTGGGGTTTCAGTGTGATCCATAGATGCCATAGTCTTCTGACAGTGCCTCACGTATGCAAGTCTAGAGTGGTGCATAAATAATGCCTTTGATTACCAGAATAAAAATTGATAAAAAGTGATTGAAAATGAGGAATACATTAAATTGATATTTATATATTTTTTGTAATAGATATTGTAGTATCATTTAGGTGACCCATTATCAATTGGAATAAAGTTACCATTTGTCTTGAAAAATTACTAGTATGTTTGGAAATGTGATTCTATTGTGTAGATTTTACTAAATTTAGTGATTGCTGCCTACATTGATATAATGCTTCTCAAGACTTTCAGTATTAAAATTCTGTAATTTCATAATGCATTAGTAGGTCCTTTGTTCGTGAAAGAAGGAAAGTTTCATTTTTGGTGACTGATTGTTAAAGTACACCATATGCAAATTTAAATATCAGAGCCATATCTAATGATAATTGTTATTGAAATAGAAACTGTATATGAATTTCCATCATCATCTACTAATCTATTTAAAGTTAATTTAATTGCTTCAGTTTTTTTAATTTCATTAATTTTTCTACTTGAAATTGAATTTCTAAATAGATATAGTTTAATGTGCAAAATTTTTGAATAAGGTATCAAGAAAAACAAGAATTTTATACAAGACTTAGGAGAGAGATGGATTGAACAAAAGATGGGAAATATTCTTATAAAATGGCTACTATCAAAGCGATTTTTTGTTTTATGACAGTTCATTAATAAAGCAATAAATATACAAAATAGGAATATAAATAATATGTCAATAGAAAGAATTCAGTATTCACATACATACTATTTTATGTGCATTTTATATAAACAATTGACAAAAATTTTGCAATGATTACTGGAAGACGAATTTAGAGCTATTGAACTAGACAAACATTTCTATTTGTACTTGTATTTTTAGATCAGCAAGTAATAAATATAAAACAAAACCTGAAAGTCAAACATGGATGGGTTGTAAATATGTAATTGCTTACTGAAGGGAGTAGATGGTGTTTATGCATTAATAAGCAGAATAAATCATTTAACAATTTGAGAGTAAAATTCTACTTATCTTTGGTACTTAAATTTACAAACAAAATCTTGATTTAGGACTTGCAAAATTGGCAATCTAAACTAAGTCAACTAAGAAGGGCTTTGAGTATGTATATTGTTGGTTTTAGTGCAACCTAAAGAAGTTTAAATAGATATGGCCATGAATATTTTGAAATTTCATGTGTTAAATGTGATGTGTATTTGTTAAATTTGATGTGCTAGTAACAAATTGTTACTTGTGCTGTGGCACAAATTGTCAAAATCATATTTGAAACAGGTCCAAAATCCATTTATATTTTCTAGGCTCTGGCTGATATGATTAGCTCTGTAATTGTTGGGGGTGAATGGGTATTACATAAGTTTTGCAAAAGTGGAGATTTACTGTTGTAGTAAAGTGAGAAAGTGCTAGGAGGATGTAGGCAATGAAGATTGGTATTATAGTAGTAATTTAGTAGTAGTAAACATAGAAGTGCTTTAGTAACCCAAGAATATCTTGTATCAAAAGAGAAAGGACAAATAAATATGGACCTTGAAGAATTAGAAATCAATGCACAATGAGTGTTCTCACTTAAAATCCCCTGTACAAAGAAATAGCAAGAGTTAAGAAGGAAGAGAAAGGAAAGATGAAGAGTTGTAAGCAAAGAAAGCATGAAAAGGGAGAGAAACAAAGTGGACATGAAAGATAGCAGTTCTGAAGGCCTAGCTACAGTTAGGTAACCTAACACTGTCCCCTGGAGGTGCCAGTCTCCATAGCATAGGACAGCCTGACCTAATTGACCTAGCCTTATTACCTATGCCTTATCCTATACCCTATTAGGGGTTGATATTACAGCATCATTATTGATTGTAACCTAGGTGCATCAAAGTATAGTATACATTTGATTATAAAAATTGGTGGAGAGAAATGGGTGGTATTGTAACTGCCAGATGTGGATGCTAGTGTTATAAGAGAAAAGGTAGCAACATAATGGAAGTTGGGTTGTAAATTTGTTTTGTTTTTCATTTTATTAATTTTTTGTAAAGTTAAGGTACATTTACTACTGGCTGGAGGGGAATGGGCAGATTAACTGATCTTTTCATGTTGCTAATAAATTATGTCCATTTTAGAAAGCTTGGTGTTGAGAGATTTGAAACATGTTGTAGCATGATTGTTGTTTTGCAAGTATGTTCCCTCTTTTGAATAATAAATTAGTATGTGAAATGCAGCTTATGCATAAGGCAAGGGCTACTACAAGGAATAACACATGCTGTACTAGTGAAGTCTGGCACAATATTCACCAAGTTTCTATTTTCATCAAAACTTTCACTAATTAGTCACTAAATGTAGCACAGAATAGTATTAAACATGCATCATAAAGATTCGTGATATGAACATAGACTTCTTATATGGTTTGTATTAACATACTCACAAATTTAACTGAATTAACATCACTTAAATTAACATTGAGTAAGCATCTAAACTATATTTTAAACTTATGTCAGAAAAGAATTACAATAGATCAATCATAAACTACTTTTCAAACTAGTCACAAATTAAATGATGACTTTCTATTGTACTACAAAACTTGCTGACAAAGATATAAGAATTATTTTTTGTTACAAATGAAAATAATCACTGCAAATGGTGAGTGTTTATTATGGATTGCAGAATTACCAGTGATAATTTTTTCTATATGACCACAATGATGCCATACACTCAAATATTTAAAAGGAGTGTTAACTTGCCAAATGCCTATAACACTGACTTGTGAACTTTTTTGATTGATATCTGGGAAGCTTTCTGTTCTGCTGATATTTTTTTAGGTTACGGAGTTCACTCAGGAGTACATTTGCCACAAGTTGTCATAATTTGTCACACTGTGTAAATGTTAAGGAACTTTTCAACAGTAGACAACAATATCCCATTCCTCACAACACACTTTATGCCTGGCAACCTTGGTGAAGCTGTGTTCAAATCTCACAAAGTCGAAAATACTTTGATGTGACGTTGTCAGTGAACCTCTAGAGTCTAGAGAATTCTTGAATGAAGTGACTCATTTCAGTGTGTATCAGAGGCCCTTTATCATAGGATAAGGATTATTTACACTTTTTCTAACCAACCAGCCACATAGGCTACACAACTTCCCTCATTGGAAAAGCACTAGGGGACTTCCACACATCCCTCTATAGGTGAACCATTGTCCACCAAAATGTTAGGGCTATGCAGTTCAGTCAGTTTAGTTTAATTTTCATTAGTTTTCACAATCACAGTCTAGATTGTTCAAAATTCTCTCGTGAAAATATAGACAAACCAGTCCTGGAAATTATAAAGTTTTTATATTTTTGTGACTAATGCAAAGTGAG
The DNA here is from genome assembly GCA_014899125.1 of Orchestia grillus. Lineage (NCBI taxonomy): Eukaryota > Metazoa > Arthropoda > Malacostraca > Amphipoda > Talitridae > Orchestia > Orchestia grillus. The sequence goes on from VOMN01103685.1 coordinate 15,685, forward strand.
AATTTGTCTTTTGTTGAGAAATTTTACTTCCTGGTCCTCAACTTATGCAGGGCTAGGTGATGGCTTTCCAATTGGCAAACATGAAGCAGATACATTAAAAATGATTAGTGTGTATGTTGGTTGGTGAGATCCACCTGATAATTTCATTGTTGAAGAGGATTTGAAAGTTGATGTTTTTAAGAAATGAAAACATAGAAGGATCTAAAACTAAATTCTTACAAAGGGGCAACAAAGCTAACTACTTCAGCTTTGTTGACTCATTTTTAGGTATTTTAAATAAATGGTACTAATTTGTATAATTTCAATTTTGTCATTCAAATATGAGGGTTTTCTGTATATGCTTGGGTAATGAGTGTTGTACACAGGTATGCCCTTTTGCAAAGCTGGTTGGTGGCCCAATACATAGGCAATGGGGTGAAGGTATTAGAATAGTCTGCATATACAGAGTGTTCCAAAAAAATGTACCCCTTTTTTGAAA